>JBAIZZ010000153.1:385379-436102 GCA_037355905.1 Heliconius aoede
ATGAGGATATGCAGAAGGAGTCGATGAACTCAACACCACGCGTTGTCTTACAAGAGCGAGCAAATAAACAAAAAAGCAGTACAACAAATACTCTGTATACTTAAAATAAGTGAGAGGACTAGGAGGACACCCTGAAGATGTGATAAAGAAATATGTACTTATTACTGAAAAATCTTCAAGGTTTGTCTACCAGAGCGGGGCAATAAAAGTAAATTGAATAGGTATAATTATTTGAGAGTTGGGATCTAACCCACAATGATCGCTTATTAGCCACGATAAATCAGTACTAATAATTTAAAATTCACCAAATTCAGTTGTTAGTAATTTTTATAATTATAGTTAACCTTGGCACGTCACTTACAACTCCGAAAACTTCATTTGTAGGTAGTTTATCCAACGCTTTGGTATACCAGAGGCAGGCGGGTTGGACGTAGTCAGTAAATGTAACTTCAGTTTTTAACTTCAGTAGCGCTATATCGTTGTTCAGACGCCGGTGTTCGTACTGATCGTGAATTATAATTTGATGTACCTTTAGAAGAGAATACGTTAATGAAGAACGTTTAAAATAATATACACTGTAGTTGGGGAGAATTTGACCCACTCAGTGTGGGTAATATTTAAAATATGTAAGTTTTTGAGGCCAGCAGTGGCGCAGTGGCAGACACAAGTGACTGTAAACGCAACAGGTTGTGGCTTCGATTTCTACCCGAGAAAATGAAATATTTAATGTTTTTATATCTTAGTTTTGGTGTCGAGGTTAAGCGCAGCATCGAGATCCGCCAATTCTCCAGAATTTGTGGGAGCGTAGTGTCTTAAAATTAAGCTCCCTCTGCCTGCCATAAAGTGCTTTGTGGCAGGCAGGTGCTTTGTGTGGAATAAACCGTGACGCTTAAATATTTATTTAAATAGTATACTTTAAATGTACTTCTTTCTCTTGTGTTCCTTCATCACCTCCAACTAGATTGAATTTCCCAAGAACCACGCTCAGGATTTCAGGCAACACCTGCTCGCCCCTTATCGAGGCACAATGTGCGGCTGTAAGGAAAAAATGTGTATTTATTATTTTTTAGCCTAGGAAGTAAATAATATATATTTTATTTTTTATACTTATATTTTTGTAAAAAATTATTAACAAGCTTGATGCTTGATACTTGTTTGAGCTTTTGGCATTATTTTTTTAAGAAGTTTTCATATTAAGTAACATTTATTATTATTATTTTTTTCTACGTCTAGGGGATTTTTTCCAATCATTCATCATTCATTTTGTAGTACATTCCATATGAAAGGTTTCTCCTTTAAATATCTTTACACAACACAACAACACACAGAGTGTGGTGGCAGAATCCTATGACACACTTAGTTCTTTTCGAGGACGTAATATAGTTTGAAATTATAATATAGGCGCAATAAAATTGTTGAGAGGTCAGTCGTGACGCAGAGGTACACATATATAAGAGAGCTTTTATCGACTGATTGTTGGTTCGATAAAACTGTTTAACGCTGCACTGGAAGACGTGTTTAAGCTGATGGAGTGGAACAGGCCTTCGATTTGCCGATGACATAGTAATCCTGGCAGAGTCCCTGGAGGAACTCAGTACTATGCTAGGGGACCTCTATATTGCCTCACAACGAGTGGGTCTTAAGATGAACATGGACAAGACAAAGATCATGTCTAACGTCCATATTACACCCATGCCAGTCGTTGTTGATGGCATACCTCTGGAAGTTGTTGATGAGTACATATACCTGGGACAAGTGATCCGAATGGGTAAGTCCAACTTTCAGAGAGAGGTTACTCGTAGAATCCAACTGATGGGATGGATGGGCAGCGTTTGGGAAACTACAAAATATCCTTTCGTCTAGCATACCTCAGTGCTTAAAAACCAAAATTTTCAACCAGTGTGTGTTGCCAGTGTTGACTTATGGCGCTGAGACGTGGTCCTTCACCGCAAGCCTTTTCCACAGGCTCAAAGTCGCTCAGCGAGCGATGGAGAGAGCTATGCTGGGTATTTCTCTACACGACAGAATTCGAAACGATGGAATCCGTAGACGAACAAAGGTTACCGATATAGCTCTCAAAATCTGCAAGCTGAAGTGGCAATGGGCAGGCCATATTGTCAGGAGGACCGACAACCGATGGGGAAGAAAGGTCCTCGAATGGCGACCACGTCTCGGCAAAAGGAGTATAGGTCGCCCTCCAACCAGGTGGACCGACGACCTAAAGAAGATATCGGGAAACCGCTGGCTTCAAAGGGCGCAGGACCGGACGGAGTGGCGAGCATTAGGGGAGGCCTATGTCCAGTAGTGGACTGCAAAAGGCTGATAGTAGTAGTAGTTGGTTAGATTCCCACCCGAGGAAATGAATATTTGATATTTTCATTTATTCGATCTGTGTTGAGGCAGAGCAAATGGGAGATAGAGTGTCTTAAAACTAGATTCCCTCTGCCTACTCTGCAATATGAATATGTGTGAAGTCAACTGTTGAGTCTCTTGCTGGATCTTCTCAGCAGAACTGCCTTCTGAACCGGTGGTAGCTTTTTTGTTTATTTGTTCATTCACCGATTCAAAAGAATTTATAATAATAGTCTATTTGCATGAAGAAAATTTTGAATTTGAATCTAAAAAAAAAAATGTTTTACTATCGCAGTTTACCAATACCGGACTATTTTATTTACAAGAAAATACTGTTTTAATGATATAATCTTACCTGTTAATATAAAAAAGTTTGAAATCAGTGTACCGCCGCAGATATATTTAATTTGGGAGCGCTGTAGTCTGTATAAAGCAACATGCCAGGGCCAGTCGCCGGCCTTAGTGGCCAAGCCGTTGACTATCAGTTCTGTATGAGTTACTTTACGTCTGCCACAGTTGCCAGGCTCTTTCATCGAAGTTTCAGCGTGGCTTACATAACCCTCAATGTATGGATCGATATAACCCTGTAACATAAGAGAATTTTACAAAAAAAAAAAAATAATACATATTTTTTATATTAATAATTATTGCCTTATCTCACAAAATAAGATCTATCAAACTAAGTTCTGCTACTCAACACGCTATACCTTGAAAATTAAGTATGTTTTAATAAATTCCCTCTACCTATATCCTATATGAAGGATACAGCGTGAAAATAAAAATACATATCTTTCAAGTATAATAATTTCCCGATTTGCCATTGAACTTAAAATTCTCGAATGAACCACTAGATATTTTCTAATTGTGACATACCTAGAGAATACGAAACTATGTTTTTGTATTATATATATTTTGCTAACAGCTTGGTTAAATGGTAATAACTCCGTTCCACACTTTCTGCCGAATTTTGAGGGATCGCATCTTGAGTGGACGAACTGAACGCTACGTTTTATCACACTTTATGCCCCTGAGCCACTTCTGGTCTCGAATATCAACATAGATAAGTAAATGTTTGGTATCTTACCACTGTAGGATCTTGACAGTATTCCACATTATTAATAATTAAACTCTTAAAATACGGAACGACTCCAGGTGTCAGTCCCTTTACTTCAAAGTTGGCAAAATCATTTGCCTTAAAAAAACGTATTAGAAATGCATCTTCATTTTGTTCATAAGTTATTCTTGCATATGATTTATTGTGCTGAAAAACGTATATTATTATAAATAATTATTATTTATATTTTATTTTGAAGATTAATGTCGCTGTTAACTCGACGGTTGTAAGTTCGATTCCTATTCGAGGAAATAATGGAGTTGGAGAAATATTAAATATTTTCATTTCTCCTTTCTGATGATAAGGCACAAAGCGCAGCGTTGAGTTGCAAAGCACAGAAATTGGGAACGGAAGTGTATTAACGGGAACGGGATGCCTTGCCACTAGGTTCCATTTGCTAAAAATTATTAATTAACATTTTAATAATATGCAACAAATAATTATTACATTGTTTTCTCACAGATATAAAAATTTACTTACTAACTCAACGCTGGCATCAGCATCAAATCGCAACTTTATTTTAGTTCCAGCAGGAAATTTTTTTGTTATATACACATCATAGGAGTTCTCTAGTTCAGGAGGTCTGTTGGCTTCGAAAGACGAGGTTATATCATCAGAACCATTACAAGGACGAGAGAAAGCTAATGGATTGCCAACGAAGGACCATCCAGAATCATTTGCACTTTCCACTTCAAGAATCAATAATGAAATGATCAAATTGATTAAAATTTTCATTTTTATTTATTTAGATGTATGTATCTGAAATGAAATCAAATTAAAGTTGACTATACCTAGAACGGAATGAAGTGAGCAGACTGGTCTTGTAGCTTAGCAAAGACACATAATTTTCCGCAAGTGAATAAACTGATACAACGTGTGAATTATAACTCATCGTGGCGCAGTGGGATAGAGTTTGACTGTACACGCGTTGGTAATGGGTTTGAATAAATATCCAGGTAATTTTATTATCCAGGTGACAATTATCACAAATGTTTGTAAAAAATAAAATTTACAAAAAAAAAACCCTTTGGGTATGTACTTACATTTTGATTTTGGCACAAATTATAAATTTGTAACTAGACATCGATTTACTTGCTTATTTCACAAAGGAAAGGAGCATGTAAGCAGATAAATAAAGTATACATAAATATTTGGATGGTTACTGATGTGATTTATTTATGTATTATATGCATACACGTTTTTAAAACTCCTAAAAAACTAGCATCAATTTTATCTAAATAAGGAAAACAATTATAATCTGTCAATATAACCTTAATTTGACTTGCGACTGAGATTGTCGATTTGTAAAATCCGGCTTTGGCCTGACGTTGACCTTGCTTACTCCTTATTATATATATATAAATATAAATATTATATATATAAATATAAATATTTTATCTGTTACACATAATATACAAATATATAGTACTTTATTTATGCACACATTTACATTTAACAATATTGATAACTTTTACACTCTGAACACGTGAATGCACTAACTGGAATACCTAAAGAAGCAAGTTGAGACAAAAGATCAATGATATGTTGCGGTTAAAGTTAAAAAAAAACCTATAAAGAAATAAACGGTCAAGTGTGAGTCGGTTTCAACTTAAATTTGCGTACGTATGCACTTATTTTTTATCAAAATGAATTGTAAATATAACACAATTCTGCTGATTTTTGTTAGATATATGTTACAGTAAAGTGTTACTGCTCGCTAAATTGGAAAACTGTAGGTCAACGGGAACTCTTAGCTTCTACCCCATCATATCACAATATTTAAATTTTAAATATCATATTTCCGCTGACCTATAATTATGAAATTGTTAGGGAACCCTTGATGGCGAGACAGAATCGCATTTAACCGGTTGTTTTTAAATTACAACAATTTAGAATATTCATATAACATTTCTAAACATCAATAATATAAGCGTTATGCCCAAAATCAATTGTGTATGACACGTTTCTAAAGTCGGTGTTTTGTAAAACAACATTTTTATTACATTAACTGCAACACAAATGTTGATGCGAATACCCTTACACGTTGTAAAAACCAGTTTTGTACTATTCAAGTAACTTTATTATACAGTGTGTGAGTGTAAATGCAACAGTAATGGGTTCAATTCCCTCTTGGAGGAAAGAATTATTTTCACTCCTTTGCTATATATCAACCAGGACCAAGTATGGCGGTAAGTTTCGTAAGTGCGTTTTAACACTATATTCGCTCTGTCTAACCCGCTTTATCAGGTTATAGCGTGAAGCTAAAAAAAGATAAAAAAATAATATTTTCATTTCCTCGGTCTGGTAACATGGCAAAGCGCGGGGTTAAGCCTACTTTGCTATATGCGGGATATACCATGAATCTGAAATTATAGAGTAAATAAATTGTTACGTTCTAGTTAAAGATTTGATTTTTTTTGCTTTATAATATATACAGGACTTTATAAAATTAATGAAATAAGTTAGTCTTTTGTTTAAATTCATAAATATTTTAATATCCAATTTCTATATTTCGCTACATCTGTGAAAACAGTGTACGCTTTAGGATCACATATTGATGAGTCTTCTTTGGCTAATGTGACCGACACGATGCCTTTAACGTACCAGGCGCCAGGTCTACTTTCAGGTGGATACGAATAAGAAGGTGTCCTAGCATCAGGCACGAATACAACATATCCTCCGCCACTATCACCATTACAAGCTGCAGTTCCTGGAATACATAAATACATTAAGAAAAATATTTGAGGCCAGTCGTGGCGCAGTTTCAAAAGGGTGTGACTGTAACGCGACGGTTGTAGGTTCGATTCCCACTCGAGGAAGTGAAATATTTATTTACGTTTATATTTCCATTTTCTTCGATCTGATGTCGAGGCAAAGAGAGGCGTTGAGTTCTATTACTTAACACGCAATGCCTCCAGAGTTCGGTAGAAAGTGGGGAACGCAGTGTCTTAACGCCGAGGTTCCTTTTGCCTACCCTGCTGTGTGCGGGATACAGAGTGAAGCTGAAAAAAAAACTATACAATACTAACATATAACAGTTATGTTAAAACTACAAATAGACTTTATTAACTTTAGAATAAACTAACTAGAAAATTTATTAACTTTAAGATAGGAGAAAGCTTTATGTCGCTTACCGTTATTATATCCAGCACAAAACTTCTTTTCATTTAATATATTGCTGTAGAATACAGCATCATATCTGATACAAAGTGATTCTGCGACGAGTGGTATCGTTATTTCACGTAGTTCGTTCGTTGTAGACTCTGCTTGATCAAAGCCCCATCCTACTACCTAAATGTAAATATATGAGTACTTTTTATATTTTTCCCATACATTCGAAAATATTTTTTATTATAATAGTTTCACGCTGTAACTCTGCACAGCATTCAGCTGTGCACCGGCAGAGGGATCTTGGGAATTTAGTGTTAAGATACTCCGTTCCCATTAACCTAATCCTGTACCCACTTTCCAACTCAATCCACGCAAATTCTAGAGATTTTGCGTGGATTGAGTAGCGGACCTCAACGCCGCGCTTTGCCTCGTGGCCAGAGTGGGGAAATAAACATACAAAAAAAATCCGTTGAACTCTGATGAACTCTGATTCTAAGTCACCTTGTTTAACCTTTTGGTATTCGGCAGCAATTTTTTTTGGAAAAATTATAATATAGTAGTTTCTGAAACTTTATTCATAGATTGGATTATTCTACAGATATCATGAACCATTTAACTAACCCAAACAACGTAAGTGCATATTATGGCATTTTTAAGTTAACTTTTCAAATTATGTATATAAGTATGTTAGTACCTTACCGTTCCTTTAACCTCATAGGAGTCTAGCTGATCGTAAATATCATCAAACCACAAGCACGCTGGTTGGACATAATTGTTGAAAATAGCCTCCGAGTCCAATTTTAGTAGAGCTATATCATTATTTAAGTTTCTGCGATCGAACTCATCGTGGACTATTATACGGAAGATCTAGAACAACATCACCATCAACTTTTAACTAAGTATTGGAATACTGTCTAAAATTTTACACGTGGCAAGACTTAGTCCTATATTATTTCAAATTTATCAAAGCAATTTTGGTTTTTGACTTTAATCAGGCTATTTATCAAATCGTTTAAAGGTTTATCTCGGCTCCATTCCTCCTTTCGATAAAGGTAAAATTTCAAATTGTTAATTATTTCTATTACTGGCATGCAGCAACACGCTCTTTTGCACCCATTTATTATTTTTCGTTTCTACTATCATTTACGGTAGCAGTAATAATAAACATAATTATTATTTATATTATATAGATATATATTTATGTATATATTCTTATATTTTTAACTGATGAGAAGTAGTCTTCTTTTAGGATGTAAAGTAATTAAGTAAGATTATTTTATTTTTCTCACTTCTTTGTCTTGAGTTGTTATTTCTGTACTGAGAAGACGAAATTTACCAAGAACAACACCGATAGATTCTGGATTTATCGGCGCGCCATTTTTGGTGACACAATGAGCGGCTGTAAGTGAATATAAATTCCAAATAAAAATCTATTTATTTACGAACATTCTAAGATTTTAATTGTAGACAGAAAGTATAGCCTACCTGTTAAAACTAAAAGTTTCGATAATATAGTGCCTCCACATCTGTATTTTAGTATATTATATTGTCGACCATATAAAGCGACGTGCCAAGGCCAGTAACCAGACTTAGTGGTGGAGCCACTCACTATTAACTCAGTGTGTTTGTTGTAAACTCTCCGTCTTCCGCAAAACTTATCTGGCGCAGCAGGCCAATAGTTTTCTATTATACTTGTATCATTTAAACTATTAAACACTACCTGAAATAAAATAAAAAATAAAACACCAATTGAATCATAGTGTAAAAGTTTTGTGACGGCTTTGAATTCCGTCACTGAACACGCAATGCCTTTAGAATTCGGCGGAAAGTGGGGAACGGAGTGACTTAACACTAGGTTCCCTCTACTTTCTCAGCTGTATGCGGGATACAGCGTGATACTAATTAATTTTGTCTATAATTTTGTCTTGAAGACGTGTATTTTTAATCGTTTTTTCTATGTTTCAAACGTTATCCTCATCTTCCAGACCACTGTCCACCACCACCTTCCAAACCGGCACTATTTCCGTGTCGATAAGACATTTGTAACATTAAGACACGCATCTAAATCCATCTTAAAGATTGGCAACGCACCTAAACCTCCTTTGGTGTCAGACAGGATAGTGGGCGAAGGTTAATACTTACCAACAGGTGGTCACCTGTTTATCTATCTTCGTCACCTAAGCTCGTTTGCCACGTCTTTTCATACAAAAATACAATATTAAATGAATTTGTTTTTAATTCTTCTTAAGTACGAAGTTGAATACGTACTCGGGTTGGTTTTGCACATTTTTCTTCACCATTAATTTTCAGGCTAATTAAATATGGTGGATGCTCAGGTGGGGGTTTTCCTACTACTTTAAACCCAAAGTTTTGAACATCTTCCAGAATTTCTAAATTAAAAACATTATTAATTATATCAGGCTCGCTTGTAAATCTTGATACATTCTTTGATGATAAATTCTAAAAGCAAAGAACATTAACATTTGCTTAAATAATATGAAACAGACATTAACTGAATACATGTATTAAAAAAAACAGTTTCACGTCGAGACATAGGGCGGCGTTGAGTTCTGCCACTCAACATGCAATACCTCCAGAATACGGCAGAAAGTGGGGGACGTGTTCGGTGCCTCCTTGTTTAATTAACTTGAGGCAAGGGAACGCGTCGATATACATAGTATGTAAACGATAAAGTGCAGAGCTACAGTTTATCAAATGAATTGACCTTAATAAGTATGCTATATGATAATACTATTAATATCATGAGATGTTTTTATCACAGAGAATGCAAAGTAAAGAGGAAAAACCATATTAAAAACAAATTGTAAGGGAAAAAATCGTCTTAAAATGTCTCCGGCAGACAGGTAACGGTACTGTAAAAATAAAAAATCTAATTAATGATAATTTATGCATATCTTTAAATTATATTGCTTAACAAGCATTCATAAGAAACTATATTTGTACTTCAATCTAGATATTTTATTTTAAAAGACATTTAGCTCAAAGAATCACTCTGGTTTCCTTTCATAAGTGCATTGTATAATAAAGCTGAAAACATCAAATCAAACAATTATAAAAACTTTATCTTAGCAATATTTAAATAAACTAATCGCGGCGTTGAGTTACACCACCTGTCTACGCTACTATCTAACAAAAATATACAATTAAAATTCACAAACACTCACTATAACGATGGTGCCCTCCGAATCAAACTTCACGCGTATGATCGTGTTAGCTTTCAATTTTTCATAAATACTTATAGAATAATGTACAGCTATAGAGATTACATAGGTGAAGGCAATTACATTTGGATTGTCGTCACATATTAAGTTTCGTGATGTGATCAAACTCTCATTAAGAGTATTTATACTTTGCATTGAAATACAAAGAATTATTAAAAAATAACATATTTTTAGCATATTTTTAGTTTGTTTTGACACTTGCCTACCTACTATGTGTTAGTACGTATCGTCGTATCGATCAGAAGGGAATGTAAGTTATTAAAAGAAAGAAGTAACACGGTCTCAACACCACATTATCACATACTAGTAATTTTCTAATAAACAAAACTAATAGAAGAATTAACGTCAATATTATAAATTACAAAATAAACAATTTTTCTTTACGAATTTTAATTGTACAAAGTGACAGGTCACTCGCGAACGCCGTGCACAGAATGAAAAAACGATGCTTCGTTCAGAGATCCGTGGCGTTTACCGCCTCTGGCCAAAAACTACATTCGATAAGACTAGTATATTAGCTGCAAGCTGAAATGCATTCAAATTCAATTGTATGAACGCATTTTCTTAACACACTGTATTTCCCAAAAGCACGGTAGGCAGGCAGGATTAACTTGACTTTTTATCTTTGTACCAGAGAGGGCCAAGCACGAGCGAGACTTTTGTATACTTTATATTCTTTTTATATTAGATTTTATTGTATTGAATTAACTATTATAATTTTTAAAATCCTATAATAATTATATTTTTACGATAGTTTTAAATTTATTCTCCATTGAAATGGGAAGTGAAGTATATTAGAAGATTTATATTTAGTAAAGATCTTAGCACTATAAACAACAGACGTGCTTAAAGTGTTAGTATTGCTTAAAGTTAACCTCAAAAATATGAAATATATACAAAACTACGTATTATTATTATCATTATATCTTATAACTGAAGTGCGAACTATATATCCGCCATGGATTGCTGTGTTCAGTACTAATCACCATGCTCCGTGGCATAACGATTACTTTTGTAAAGACAATGGTGACCTCGTTTTAAATTACGCAGAGAACACCCGTCATACCTATGATGTATGGATAAATGAAATATTGAATGCTGGCACAGAAGTAAGAGTGCAATTTGATGCTGAAGCTTCAGTTTTCCTTGTAAGTAATAAAAATTATTTAATTATTTTTAATAGTATTTTTAAGAATTTTCAGCAGGTGCAGGTCTTTTCGGTCTCAAACTTTTATACAAAATTAATGTCCTAATATTCTGGAATAATAACTTTAAATTTAATGAAATATCATTGCTTCTTTGAAGATCACTTGACATCTATTAAATACTATCACGGCACAACGGTACGGTGTCAGACTGTAAGCGCGATGGTGATAGGCTCGATTCCCGGTTGGAGAAATGAGCGCTCTTTTGAGACTAAGCGTAGCGTTGAGCTCCGTCATTCAGCAGAAATATTTGAATATGTTTGGTTGTTTGTTGATATTTTGTTATTTGTCGCGTTGCATATGAAATCAAAATCAATTCAGTCAGTGAAATCAAAAAAAACTAAAAAAAAAGATTGTATTTAATTTTAAATATAATTCAACGCCGCTGAAAAGCTTCACGTTCATCATGAAATACATCTACCCGATCTCGAGATAAATGCTCTTGACAGATAGACTACAAAGTGAAAGGTTACATTTTTTCTTTTGTGACACGGGACCTTAAAAGAGTGATTTTAGGGTTCCGTGTATATTACTTTTGTTTTCCTTCCATTGTGGCGTAGTTCTGCCTGAACACGCCAAGGTAATGAGTTCGATAACTTGTAATGTCTAATTAATCATAGATTTTTGGCTTTTTGTATTCATCTTGATATATTCTATTCATTTTTCAGAATGAATACAACCCCGTGGTCAATTCGAGGTTTACAAAAGAACCGGACACTATTAACAACGTTTACACATTTGAATTTACTAATAAAAGTGAAAGTTTAAGACCAATTTTCACGGTCAAAGGAAACTCTCATTACCATCAAATACATATTATAAGCCTCAAGATTAATGGATTTGAAAGATGTCATGAACCTAATATGGTAAATTGAATTATGTTATAAAAAAAAATTCACATATAAACTATAACGTTATATACGTAATTTCGCTTTGCCATGCGAGAATATAAATGAAAAAATAGCACTTAATACAGTTTTTATAATAAAAAAAAAAATTTTAGGAAAGCTTCGGAAGTTATCGACTCTACCGTTATCTTCCTCAAGCGCCGGACAAATTGTGCGGCAGACGTAAAGTCAATGTAGCACAAAACCCACTGATCGTACAGGGGTCGATCACAGAGCCTGGATGGTGGCCCTGGCACGCCGCTATATATCAGATTAAAAAAGGCACCCTAAGCTACATATGCGGAGGGACTCTTATTTCAAAACATTTGGTTTTAACTGGTCTGTGAGAAATATATCCATATTTGTTTCATATGAGTATCAATTTTGATTTCAACTTCCTTGTAACACTCAAGTCTGAGTCGGACTGTAGAGTCTGGTATAGAAAAGAAAAATAGGTTTCTTGTTAATTAGAGTTTATTTAAAATAGACGAGACACAATCACAACCCTTAATATTTTTTATTTCATAAAATAATTAACATTTCAAATGTTATTAGAAGACTGAGGCAGCATTATAAATGTTTCCTATCAATTTTCAGCTGCTCACTGCGTAACAAGTAATGGCGCACCGCACAATCCTGAAGTTCTTGGCGTAGTTCTCGGAAAGTTTTCCCTTTTTGGAAATGATATAACTACACAATCTCTTGAGGTTATCCATTTATGTTCTTTTATTCTAGTCCAATTCAGAGTGGGAATCGAACCCACGATCGCTTTCACATGCTTGTGCTCCTGGTTCATGAAGGCCTCAATCTTTACAACTATAATAAAGCGGAACAGTTTTTTGTTTGCTTGTTACTAAGATCCAGAGATCTTAGCAACATTTACACCAGTGACCAGTAGATCCAGAGATATACTGGTCACTGGAGATTGGCTTTCTTTTTGTTTTGTATGAAAGCTGCATATTTCAGAAGTGCTGCGGGCTATACATTACGGTGTAAGTCTTAGTTAAAATAATAAGAATTTGCTTGCTAATTTTGAATTGCTATAATTGCGCGTGCCCTTTTAAAATAGTTCATTCTATGTCAGTACGTTACAGGAAAAAAATATTAAATTTTATTAATTCTTAAGAAAAAGTCCGCGACACCATACATCTGTCTTATGAATAAATAACAATAAGGCCTGTTGTAACATAAAAATATCGTAAAGTGTTATTTCATCAATTTTAGGTATTTCAAGTAATAGTCCACGAAGAATTTTATCACAGGCACTTAAATAATGATATAGCCTTATTAAAACTAATGTCAGAAGCTCGGTATAACAACTACGTACAGCCAGCCTGCTTGTGGTTCGATGGGATTTACGACACATTGGACTCCTACGAAATTACCGGCTCGGTGAGTTAAAAGACGATTTTATATTAGGTTAACTCAGTGACAGATTACTCTGTTTGGCTTTTTTATTAATTTTTGAAATATATTTTAAATTTAATGGCAAATACCATCGGAAGATAAGATTGTATGCTATTTTTGAGTGTGCTTTTTACTTTTGAAATATTGTGAACTTCCATAAGCACAAACGTAAAATCTATGTTGAATACTTGATTTTTTTAATGAATATATAATCTCTTTTAACAGGTCGTTGGTTGGGGATTTGATAGGAGGGACAGATTGACCAGAACGTTAAACGTCGCCACTATGCCTCAAGTACCCGATGTCACTTGCATTCTTTTTCAACCGATTTTTTACCAAAAAATGTTGAATGGAAAAAAATTCTGTGCTGGACATCAAAATGGTAAACCAATCAAAGCTTCATGCTTATGAAAAATCTAACGAAGTTGAAACCTGAAAGATGTTAAGACAGATCGTTCCCCATATAGTATCCAGTTTACGAGATATTACGTCGAGTGGCGGATCTATCTCAACGCCGTGTTTTGTCGAGTGCGAACGAGAAAATGAAAATAATTTATTGAAATGAAAAAAAAACCTGCTGTATTCTTAACAACCAGACCTTATGTCGCCACGATAGCCTCACTATAAATACAAATACAACAATATATGATATAGGAGACTGAAATAAACTGGTATGGAAGTAAATAACTGAATGTAAATAGCCTGCTGTACGCAGAACAAGTGTATGATGTTCATTGCGTCATTAGCATTCTAATGATGCAGTATACGCATCTGTATACAAGTGTTTCAGGCATTGGTCACCACTCTAAAAAAGGCTGTGAAAATAATAGTCTAGACCTGAATGTGAGTAAGACAAACGTTTGGTATTATTGAGAAGTATGTTTAGTAGAGGCGGCAGTTATAGAAAATAGATGTGGAGAGGTCTATTACTGTCGGAAACAGAGTTAACGGTGTCTTAGCTGCATTGATGTGACGACAAAACATTAGCATAACTGCATATTTTGACACGTCGAGCGAACGAGTGAGGAAAGAATGGCAAAAGTATTAGTGACGAAAAAATAGTGATGAGAGAAGCAGAGGGAGTCCTTCATTGATCTTCAAAAACCGTATCAACGATGTTGAAGGAATGTCATGTAAAAAGGGTTGATGACATGGTAGAGGTGAAAGGGTGTTTAACGCTCCGTTCTCTCTGGCTTCACCACCAGGGATGCAGCGTGAAGCTAAACAATTTGGAATATCCGAACTATAGATAATAATATTAGAACACCACTATGACCATTAATCTGGTAGTCATAGCGCGCATCAAGCTAACATCAGGCTTGAAATCGATAGGCGTAAGGTTATTATCATGGATAAATTGAAAAAATCTAATAGTGCTCTTCATATATTCTAGGTACTTCCCCCTGTAACGGTGACAGCGGAGGAGGATTTCTTGTACATGTAGAAGATTATAAGACTGAACCAATTTTATTTGGACCAAAAGATAAAGCACCAGGAGCTTATTATGTGAAAGGTATTGTCTCTGCTACTCTGAAGAGTGACAGAGAAGATGCGGTAGTATGTGATCCTAATGGCTATACAGTATTCACTGACGTGGCTAAATACAGGGACTGGATATTAGATCATATGAAAAAATCTTAATTTACATCATTAATTTACATTTAAAGGATTATTTTAAAAATTGAAAATTTTTGCTATTTTTTACAAGCTTTTATTTACTTTTACCTGTCCCGTCGTCTGTAATCAAATGCAGCAAGTTGGCATGCATGTATAAATCGGATGACAATGCAATTATTATGACATAGCTGAAGTGAGGATGGAGCTGGAAGGTGGTCTTAGGAACAAAGTAACTAAACGACACACCCCCATCCAGTTTGAGCTCGTTTGATTCGTCTTGAAACTATATGGTAACCAGGGTCCGATTATGGAGTTGGAAGGTGTCCATAGGAACTCTAACACTCCGGAATTTAAGCTCGTTTGATGCGATCGAAAATCTTTGAATTTAAAAAAGTTACAAAAAAAAATTATAAATAAAATAAATATATCACTTAATAAATAATCAAAATGTGTGTTATATTTTGATGGTATGGTTTTTTCTCTTTAATTTTGTGCAGTCGCGGGATTTAGTTTTTTAAAATTATTTTTTATTTACTCTTTTATAGTGCCATTCCACACTTAAGAAAGAAAAATATTTTTTAGTAAACATACAAAAATTGGTCTTCCAAGAGAAACGGGTTTATATCCCGCTGCGTTTATATTCATTTTTTCTAAATAGTAGATACATATAATAAAATAAAATGTGTACGTTGTTTGGTGAACCTAAATACTGGCCAGTAATAATTCAATATGCCTATAAATAAATAGGCAAAGGTTAAAAATAAATATATTTATTTATTAATAAATTCTTATTACAGGTATTTTTATGGCATTAGTTTTGACAAAAGGATACAAACATTGATGTATTTATATAATTCAATATCCATCTACTATATATAGCATAGCGGCTGTATTCTTGTCGCGCGCACTTCATCATCTTCCACGAATACTAGGAATGCGCCTCCACTATCCCCGTTGCAGGCGGTAATGGGTAGCTGATGAATATATATCTTCAACTTCTTTATAGAAATAATGTATGGGCTGAGGTATCCTATGGGCTTGACCATTTACACCGGATATTAATACAAGCGATCACAATAAGGAACAAAATTTTCGTTTTAAATTATATTTCTTTAATTATTATATACATAATGTGTCAAAATTAATTTTAATTACTACCATCTTGTCGAAACTACTGTAATGTCTGATTCAAGAAAAAACATAAAATACTTGATTATCCGTGATGAACAAGTATTTAATATAATACAGCCTTCTATTAAGAGGCGTTCCGATTTTTTTCTATAATATATTTTAAGTATCATTAGTTTTACATCATTATTATTAAAAAAAATATTATAAGCTTCATATGAATTAGTTTAAAAATTATTCTTTTTTATTGTAATATTTTGTTCAACATAACTATATTTATATATTATCTATTTTAACGCGAAAAAATATTAAATAAGATGAGATTATTTTCTCTAGTAACATCTAATTGGTGTGTTACAACCGATATGGACGATGGTTATAGGTTCAATTCTCATACGAAAATTTCTGTGATAGTTAGATAAATTTAATATTTAATAGTAATAGTAGTAAATTAAATATTTTAATTTAATCTGTGATTAGAAGGTAAACCACGGCGATCAGTTCCGCCACTCAACAGCCTCCAGAGTTTGGTGAAAGTCGGGCAACTAATATACAATTAAATTATTTTATTTGGTTGCTACCTACATTTTTTATTACTATAACATTTCTCAAAAATCTACCAGGTTACTAATAAAATTTACCACCAATATACTAATAAAAATAAATAAATAAATAATTATATATATAACTATTTTGTTTCTCAGTGACTGAACCAGTAAATCAAGAATTCTTCATGTGATCTAGTATCCAGTTCCTGTATTTACTTAGATCAGTGAACACTGTATAGCCATTAGGATCACATACTACTGCGTCTTCTCTGTCACTCTTCAGAGTAACGGAGACTATGCCTTTCACGTAATAAGCACCTGGTGCTTTTCGTTTCTGTCCATAGTCATATGGATCAGGCTTGTAGTCTTGTACGTATACAAGGAATCCACCTCCGCTGTCACCGTTACAGGGGGAAGTACCTAGAATATATGAACAGTATTGTTGGACAATTTTTTCTTTTTATATTTTTTGTCTTTTGTTAAGCACCGCGTATCCGTAACGGCATAGAACGAGCACATGCTGTAAATGTCGCTTTTGGTTTTATGTTCGATTCTCACTCAGAAAAATATTTTCAAATCCCTTTGGTATCGCGAGAGCGGATAAGCGCAGCGTTCGCCACACAACGCCCCACGTCTCGGAAATTCAGTGGAAAATGGAGAAATTAATAACATTACTTGTATAATAAATATATTTTTATGTATAGACATTGCCATTAATGTAATTATATTTCCCCTTATGTAAACATCATGAAACACTTTGAAAGGTTTACCGTTTTGGTGTCCGGCACAGAATTTTTTTCCATTCAACATTTTTTGGTAAAAAATCGGCTGGAAAAGTATGCAAGTGACGTCGGGTACTTGAGGCATAGTGGCGACGTTTAACGTTCCGGTCAGTTTATCCTTTCTATCAAATCCCCACCCAACTACCTGTTAAAATGAAATTGTGTACCATTCATTTCATAAATCTCAATATTTTCGTGTCGTGACGTGTGTTAACACTAGGTTCTTAGTGATACAGCGTGAAGCCGCATAATATTTATGAAGACTTTATATTTGTTTGCATCTGTTGTAGCCAGACCGGTATTACCGGTAAAACTCTGATACGTTCAAATTATAACTCCATTATTTATCGGCAAAACAATATTTGTTGCATACTTTTTATACAGGAGAGAAAAATTTTACAAATTAAATTAAAATGTCACAAACCATAAAACTAAATTTTACAACTTAAGCTCACTTAAAAGTATCTAAGTATATTAACACCGTTAGCGTACCGTTGGCATCTGCCATTTAACAAGTAAAACATTTGAAAAATATGCGATAAAATATTAACAGAGTGATCTGTCACTGCGTTAACCGTGTACATAATATTTGTCTTATAACTTACGGAGCCGATGACTTCGTAGGAGTCCAATGTGTCGTAAATCCCATCGAACCACAAGCAGGCTGGCTGTACGTAGTTGTTATATCGAGCTTCTGACATTAATTTTAATAAGGCTATATCATTATTTAGGTGTCTGTGATAAAACTCTTCGTGGACTATTACTTGATATACCTAAAATTTATAAAATCGTTAGGAAATGAACTATCAGAATTCACGAATTGATGGATTAACTGACCGACTCACTGACCTACTGCCTGAATCACTGATTGAAAAGGTAATTTATTAATGTATTGTGTATAAAATATTTAATAAATGGGGTCACCTCAATAGATTGAGCAGTTACATCGTGTCCAAAAAGAGAAAACTTCCCAAGAACTACTCCAAGAATTTCAGGATTGTCAGGCGCGCCGTTGACTGTTACGCAGTGAGCAGCTGGAAATTTACAAAAAATGTTGACACTTTGCGTCGGTGGTGTCTCTGGTAAATAATTCAAAATATTTAATTGTATGAAGAATTTAATTATATCACACCGAGGCATCTTAAAATTTCTCAAATTAAAGATTTGTTATGTGGGAATTGAGCCCTCTACAGTCCGAATCAGACTTGCTTACTTGATTTACAATTAAGTCAAAATCAAATAATGATCAAATATCAAATGAAACAAATATTGATATATTTCTCACAGACCAGTCAAAACCAGATGTTTTGAGATAAGAGTCCCTCCGCATATGTAACTTAGGGTGCCTTTTTTAATCTTATATATAGCGGCGTGCCAGGGCCACCATCCAGGCTCTGTGGTCGACCCCTGTACGATCAGTGGGTTTTGTGCTACGTTGACTTTACGTCTGCCGCACAACTTGTCCGGCGCTTGAGGAAGATATCGGTAAAGTCGAGAACTTGCGAAGTTTTCCTAAAATTATTTTTTTTTAAATTTATATTTTCATTCCATATCCAGAGATTATTCATAATATCACGTAATAAATATAAAAGTAAAAAATTGGGACAAGATTTGCTTCCATACGTACAAACCTCAATCAATATAAATATGATATGTGGGCTTGTTTTGTAGGGTAATGCTAAGAGATATAATAATGTACTATTTATCACACATTAATGTGTCACAACATGATTTTTATTATTTTAAGAATTTTATGTAGTTGAGTTGAGGCTGTCGTGGCGCAGTGGCACGAATATAGCGCGACGTTGTGGGGTCGATACCCACTCGAGGGAATGAATTATTATTTATATGTTTTTTCATTTCTTCGCTCTGGCACTAAGACGAGAGCCCGGCGTTGAGTTCCGCCACTCAACACGGAATGTCTTAGACTAAGTTCCTTCTGTTTACCCTGCTTTGTGCTGTTTGAAGCTGATTTTTTGTATTTTTTATAAAATAATTTACTTTACCATGTCGGGTTCATGACATATTTCCACTCCATTAATCTTGAGGCTTATAATATGTATTTGATGGTATTGAGAGTTTCCTTTGACCGTGAAAATTGGTCTTAAATTTTCACTTTTGTTAGTAAATTCAAATGTGTAAACATTGTTAATAGTGTCTGGTTCTTTTGTAAACCTTGAATTGACCACGGAATGGTCTTCATTCTGAAAGAAAATAAATTATTTAGTTAAAAAATTTAAAATCACTTAAGAGGCCGTCGTGGCGCAGCGGCACAAGGCTGTCACTATAACGCGACGGTTATGGGTTCGATCCGCACTCGAGGAAGTGAAATATTATTTACGTTTATATTTCCATTTCTTCGCTCTGGTGTCGAGGCTACTCTCACTATAATGGGAGATTTTAATACGTGCCTGATTAAAAATGATTCGCATACACGCAAGACGATTAAGTACTTCAATCAATAGCTCTAATCTAAATATCCTTCCTGCAAAGGCAACCCATCTGTTCCCTGGCTGTGCACCATCTTTATTATATCTCACGATATATAACCCGATGTCCGCTGACATTTGGACAAATCCCACTTATGATATTTTACAGAAGTGCAAAATACTGGGAAACAGATGCAATAGGACATGCAGGGATGCTCGACGTAACTACATATATTATGCAATCAATTGCAGCAATCCAGCACTTCCACTTGGAAATTTCTGATACTTACCAGGAAAACTGAAGCTTCAGCATCAAATTGCACTCTTACTTCTGTGCCAGCATCCAATACTTCACTTATCCATACATCATAAGTGTGACGGGTGTTCTCTGCGTAATTTAAAACAACTTTTTCATTGCCTTTACAAAAGTAATCGTTATACCACGGAGCATGGTGATTAGTACTGAACACCGCAATCCATGGCGGATATATAGTTCGCACTTCAGTTATAAGATATAATAATAATAATATGTGATTTTGTATATATTTCATATTTTTGAGGTTAACTTTAAAAAATATTAACACTTTATGCACGTCTGTTGTTTACAGCGCTAAGATAAAGACTCCGCTCTATATAAATCTTTTAATTTACAAAAGTTTGAGTCCCGAGGGATCACTGGAGATATTTTAAAATTATAATATTTGATTTGTTCTACGAGACTCGTATAAGAAATAAAGAATCAAGACCAAGACCCAATATGTAATAAAAATATGCTATAAATACAGAAAGTGATAACCTCTGCATTTGAAGCAAAACGTATGCAACAACATAATTATCAATAATTTACGTGTAAAGATTTAATTAACATAATACGACAAATTATTGAGGCGTTTATGGTTTATAGCGCGGCGTTGAGTTTCACGTTGATACAGTGCGTAGAACAGAGTGTTTTGACACTACGTTGCGTCTGCCTACCCTGCTTTTGCAGGATACAGCGTGAAGTTAAATAAAAGAATAGCATTTGACATTTCGTTGTAAATTTTATAGCAAACGCGAATTAATTGTACTATCGACACGTATCGAAAACTTTATCGATAATTTATTATATTATCAATAGGAATTGAAAATTTAACCTTTTCGTCATTTACTTTAGCCATGATAAAGATCGCTATTGACGACGCGAGATATATTGTGTAGACATGAAAATATGACAAAAATATTTAATATTTTACGAATATTTTGTGTTGTGATCAAAAGTTCAAAATCTCGTATGCAAAGTTAATTTGTGATGAAAATCCATAAAATTTTAAGCCGCGTCTCCTCATACGAAAAATATTATTGTATGACCATCGAAGAAGAGCTTAAAGCTTCTAATGAAGTGACAGTTAAGTTTAATTCCGGGGGCACAACTTTTTTAGTTGTAATTTGTGTCTTTTAGAGTTATGGCACTTCGTTCCTAACTTTTCGCTGATTCTGAAGACAACTGAACTGACTTGTAAAAATGCTAAGATTAAATTATAGATGTTGATAAATGTCGGATAGGTACAACTAATTTATTTTATATATTGTAATATTTTTTTAATTAATATTATTTAAACGCATCATTTAGATAATAATTTATATTTACAACACTGTTGATGCTATTGAAAACAAGCTTCTCTCGCGATCCTATATCTACATTTATTACTTTTGACGTCGCAACATACATATACATATCTATATACGTAAAAATAGTATATAACAAAAGAAGATGTTGAAATTATTCTATTTATTATTATTTCTTTGTGCTGTGATCAAAAGTTCAAACTGTGTTATTCAAGTGTGGACGTATTCGAAATTGATTTGTGATGATAATAAAAATATTGTGGCCAATGTATTTTCTTATACTCCATATTATAATGTTGTTATCGCACAGGGTCTTAAAGCTTCTACAGAAATAAAGGCCAAATTTGATTCGGAGGGCACTATAGTCCTAGTGAGTATAAGGGGCACAGCTACATCTGGCTTTCACAGCAGCAGTAATTTTGAAATGTCACTCAAACTTATATACGAGTATATAATATATGCATTCTCTTCGTCTACCTATAAATGGAAGAAGCTTGGTTCGCTCCGCAAAATCGTCATTGAAAATATAGAAAGTTGGAGGAAAATTAATAAAAGTTAACAAGATCATTAGATCTTTTTTGATTTCCAAGTATGGATTTCCCTCTTCACTTGGAATTCCCATTGATGCAAACATCTCACATAATAATAGTCTTATCATATAGCATACTTACCAAGATCAATTCTTTTGATGAACTATATTTTAAATATATCATATTCTTTTAGCTTCACGCTGTATCTATATTTATATTTTTTGTTTTTAGGTTGACAAGAATTTAGATGGAAAAAATATAGGAAAGTTTAAAAGCGATCCTGATTTCATTAATAATGTTTTTAATTTAGAAATTCTGGAGGATGTCAACGGCTATAGTTTTCGAGTGGTAGGAATACTCCCACCTGAGCATCCACCATATTTAATTAGCCTTAAAATTAATGGTGAAGAAAAATGTGCAAAACCCACGAGAGTAAGTATTTAGTTTGGTTTTTAATAATATAGAAATGTAGTACAATTATAGGGTGTTTCATTCAAACGTAATAAATATGGGAATAAATTTATATTCTATATTTTAAATTTTATTTCAGATAGTGTTTGGTAGTCCAAAGGTAATAGAAGACTATTGGCCTGCAGCGCCAGATAAGTTTTGTGGACGACGGAGAATTTATAAGAAACATACTGAGTTAATAGTGAGTGGCTCAGCCACTAAGTCTGGTTACTGGCCTTGGCACGTCGCTTTATATGGTTGGCAACATAATTCCCTAAAATATATATGTGGAGGCACCCTATTATCAAGACTTTTAGTTTTAACAGGTAAGACAAATGTATAAGTATAATTTAAATATTTACAAATTTCTTTTCAGCTTCACGCTGTATCCCGCACACAACAAGGTAGGCAGAGATTCCCTACTTTCTGCCGAATGTTGGAGGCATTGTATGTTGATTGGCAGAACTCAACTCCGAGCTTTGCACACCAGAGCGAAGTAATGGAAATTTACTTTTTTTTCTTTATATATTTTTTGACAAATTTTAATTTATAAAATTATTACTTACAGCCGCACATTGTGTTACAAAAAATGGAGCATCTATAAATCCAGAGTCTATTGGTGTTGTTCTTGGGAAATTTAGCCTTCTCGATACAGAAATAACAACTCAGAACAAAGAAGTAAGAGGAATTAAATATTCTATATACGAGTATATTCTTATTAAATTGCTTGAGAACTTAAAATAAGAAAACTTCTCGGCGGGTAATGATTCGATTTCCATACGCTTGTCATCCAGAAGTTAAATATTTGTAAAAATAACTAAATTTGTATTTTAGTGTTTAAAGTAAAGTTAAAACTTGTTAATGTCAATATTTTAGGTTTTCCGTATAGTAGTTCACGACGAATTCGATCACAGAAAGGCAAATAATGATATAGCTCTACTAAAATTGGCCTCAGAAGCCAATTTCAATAATTACGTCCAACCAGCCTGCTTGTGGTTTGACGATATCTACGATCAATTAGACTCCTATGAGGTTAAGGGAACGGTAAGGCGTTATTCTATGTTAAAATTAAACTTACGTGCATTTATGGGTAAAAAGCATAAAAAAATAATAATTACATTTGTGTATATACAGGTAGTAGGATGGGGCTTTGATCAGACAGAGTCTACGACCAGCGAGCTTCGTGAGACAACAATGCCACTCGTTCCAGAATCACTTTGTATCAGATATGATCCCGTATTCTACAGCAATATGTTGAATGGAAAAAAATTTTGCGCTGGATATAATAACGGTAAGCTACGTAAAATATTTTAAAAAATTCATATTAAGATATGAAAAAAAAAATCAGCTTCACGCTGTATCCCGCACACAGTAGGGTAGGCAGAGGGAACCTTGTATTAAGACACTCCGTTCCCCACTTAATGCCGAATTCTGGAGGCATTACGTTGAGTAGCAGAAAATCAACGCCACGCTTTGCCTCGACACCAGAGCGAAGAAATGGAAATATAAACGTAAATAAATATTTCACTTCCTCGAGTGGGGATCGAACCCACAACCGTTGCGTTACAGACACCCTTGTACCACTGGGCCATGACGGCCTCTACTAAGATATGAAGTATAAATAAATAAAATCCTAGAGCGATGTTGAGTTTTCAGTCGTTAGTTTTATCCAATTGTGGTACAGTGGCATGTCATAGTGTCGTTCAGTTATTATTGACATTCCTGACAACTAATAATGGTTTTTGTAAGCTGATGAAATAAACAAACGTATTTTTTCTACTTTTTTTATTGTGTTAATATTTACATTTATCCTATTTTTAGGAACTGCAGCTTGTAATGGTGACAGTGGGGGAGGATTTGTAGTGTTCGTGCCTGATGCTAGGACTCTTCTTATTCGTATCCACCTGAAAGTAGATCTGGCGCATGGTACGTTAAAGGCATCGTGTCGATCACATTGGTCAAAGAAGATTCATTAACATGTGATCCTAAAGCGTACACTGTGTTCACAGATGTAGCTAAATATAGAAATTGGATATTAAATTATCTTAAATAATAGATTTTTTAATTTAATTAGTTTTACCTGATCCTATCTATCAATATTCAAAAACCATAGATTTTTGCTAAAATTTCAATTGTAAATATTCGTTATTTAAATAGACTTTTGCAAGCAATGTAGAATCCTCGGAAGAATTGTACTTTTGGTGGAAAAAGCTGTTACGACCTCAGACCTCAAGATTGTAACTGGATATGCTATTACGAACGATAAAGGAAGAGGTTCAAGAATAATTAGAAAGAAACGATAGAATTTTTAGATCACTTGCCTTTTACTCTCGAAGATAATTTTTTGTATTTAACTAGCGACAGACAGCTTTTTGTTATATTAAAACTATATTACTGTATTTTCATTTTATTATTTTTATTTATAAACCTGGAACGTAAAATTTGTTATCATTATATATTAAGTGACCAATTCTAAATAATTGAGTATCCAATCTCTATACTGTGCCACATCAGTGAACACTGTATAGCCATTTGGATCGCAAACGTTTGTGGCTTCCCTGCTGAGGGTCATCGATACGATTCCCTTGACGTACCACGCGCCGGCATCTATAAATGGACTGACGTAATATGGGTTGTTCATTCTTGGTACGTCGTTGACGAGAACTACATAGCCGCCTCCGCTATCTCCGTTACAGGGTGTGCCTGGAAATTAAGATTTAATAAGAAACAAAGTAGCTTTACGCTGTATTCCGTATATAGAGGGAACTTAGTATTAAAACACTCCTTTATATGTGTATACACACCTGACCTTACCCCATACCGAGATCCCGCACAAAATTTTTTGCCATTCAATACATGAGAATAGAATATCGGCTGGTACATGACGCACGTAGGATCAGTCACTTGCGGCATCGACGCTAGTTGTAATGTATTTGTCACATTGTCAGTTTTATCGAACCCCCATCCCACTACCTGAAATTTATGTCTTCAACGTTTACATAGTATGAAAAAGCAGCTACGTACGTTTTTCCACAGACTTTGACCATTCATGCTTTTGTAGTTTTTTGTGAAATATATTATATTAAACAGTAAAGTTGACTAAATACACTGCAGGGTGTCAAGATACGACACCACTTTCGCTGCTTTGATCACCGAAAATCATCACTGTACTTTGGCTCGAAGAGGAAAATGGAAATACTTCAGTCCACCGAGTGGGAAATGACCACATACCCCTCGCGTTTATAGAGACGGATCCAGGATACTGATTTTTTTCATTATTATAAAAAAAACGCATACTACGCCTGTGACATCGTAAGAGGCAAGCTGGTCGTAAATCCCATCGAACCACAGACACGCTGGCTGCACGTAGTTATTGAAGTGCGCGTCTTTACTCAACTTCAACAAAGCTATATCGTTATCGATATGTCTGTAAGAATATTTTTCGTGGACAGTTATCTCTTTCACCTAAAATATTTTTTAAAAAAATATTATTTGTTGACAGCGTACGAAGTCGCATTCTGTTTTCCGCTTACCACCTTTCTTAGATAGATTAACATTTAGGTTAAGTTAAGTTAACAGTTAAGTCAATGAGTCATGGCCACCCTGAAGTTAACTGTAATTATTTTTCTCTCTTTAACTGACCGAATGACGTGTTTTGTCTTATAATTCTTTTAGGCTCATTTTCTATCTCTCTAATAGCGTGTTAAGCAGAGGGAACCTACCATAAAGACACTCCGTTAACATTAAGCCTGTTGTGTAATTCAGTGAGAGTTGAACCCATAACCATTGCGTTTGCAGTGAGACGTTAACCCGCTTATTTCTTAAATTAAGATTTGTAGTAACAGAAAGGTAAAAAAAACAAACCTCAATTTGTTGAGTAGTTTTTTCATCTTCAAAGAGATGATATTTCCCAAGGGATACTACAAAAAGGTCTGGATTTGCAGGCTCACCGTTAACCGTTACACAATGAGCAGCTGTTAAAAAAAAAGAAAATAAAAATATATCATCATCATCATCATCATCATCACCATCAGCCACCAGCAAATATACATATTAGTTTTGTACGCATTTCAGATTATGTTCTCCGAAGCAACAATAAGAAATTATCTTGCTATGAAAGAGACTTTGTTAAAATTTTATTTTGGTGCTTGGTCAGTCAGAGAGGATGCATGTAGAGAGTTCATAGACTCCTGACAGACAGTACTTACGTAACTCCTGACACGGAACAAAGCAATGGGAATACTTACAAAATATTAAAAAACAAGATTCGGCTGGACACAGTGTGAAGCGTAAAAATAAGTTTATATAATATATATATATATATATAGACACAGTTTAGAGTACCCCAAAAATGATTTCTTCTGCAGTTTCGACGATATTGTCAGGTTGTTAAAATATCCTGTCAATTACTCTATCTTCCAATTGCGTCAAAACTTTTAATACGATACCTGTTAAGATTACACGTTTTGATATAAGTGTTCCTCCACCAAAATAATTGAATACTCCATTGCGTTTTTTGAAAAGAGCAGCGTGCCAAGGCCACCAACCAGGCCTTGTCGACGATCCAGAAACAATTAAGGGCCTAGGTTCCTTTTGTGTACTCAATTTTCTTCTACCGCATAATTTGTCTGGTGCGTCTTGGTAATATTCAGCGACCGCTACGTTGCCTTGCCCGAAGAAACCCTGTGAACGTATAATGTGGATTACCTTAATTCTATGCATAGGTAACATATAATTTTAATTACGATTTATTAAGTGTGCGATATTAATAATTTATTATTGGATATTTGGCTTCATAATAGCTATTAAAATTTTTAAATATGAGCTACTTATTTAAAAAAAATCAACGTCACGCTATATATCTCACGTAGCAAGGTAGTCAGTCAGTGGGCACCTATTTACCGCAGAATTCTAAAGACAGACACCAAGGCGATGAGATTGAACTCACATCCAGTCGCGTTTACAATCACACACTTTCTGCCCCTGCGCCACGACTGCCCTTAGATATTTAATAGATAGATTTAAATAATGTCCTGTCTGTACACAATCCTGTAGCATACCAAAATCGGTTCTGCACATTTTTCTCTTCCGTTAATTTTGAAGCTGGTTATGTAGGGGGGGTGATGAGGGGGTCTCTCACCCTGTACGTAGAACAATGCTCGAGCGTTCGTTCTTGATACATTTCTAAGGACAAATGTATATACGTTGTCTATTAAATCTGGCTCCGATTTCAATTTTAAATCAGCCAAATTATCAAAATATGTTGTTATCTGAAATATATATATATAGGCATTTATTAAATATGATTCATTATAAAATTATAAAAAGTTTTCTCCCAAAAATTACACGAACATATAAAACTAAGCTTAAATGTGGTTTACATAAAAAATACATATTAAAAAATATATATTTCTTTATTTATATAAACAATACTTACAAGATTAACATTCGGTTCAGAATCAAAATGAACGGTTATTTCCGTTCCATCTTCTAGAAATTCGTTTATCCACACGTAATACTTTATGGGCACTGATGTATCATAAGTTACTACTAAATTGAGGTTATTTTTACAAAAATAATCATAAAACTCTGGTAAACTATGCTTTAAAGTAACAACATCGAACCATGGAGGTAAACTATGAACGTTTTCAAAAAAAAATGATAATATTATAATTGTAAGGACGCTAACAACACGCGTCATTGTATAAGCGTCACAGAGAACACGTCCGAGCTTTATGATTTCTTATTATTAAAATAATATTGATATTATTATCTTATTTGTATCAGAGGTCGTGGTGCAGGGGCACAAGTGTATAACTGTAAAGTTCGATTCCCAGATAAATAAATGAAAAGTGTTTATATTTTGTCGAGGCAAAGCGTAGCGTTTATTTTCGATGCCTTCAGAATTCAGCGGAAAGTAGTGAACAAAAGTATCTTAATGTGAACGAAGTGTGTTAATACTAAGTTCCCAGGTTCCCAGGTTCCCCCTGGCTTCGCCACGTACGTGCGGGACAAAGAGTGAAACTAAAAAATTGCTTATGATTGTATGAGAGATAGAACTTAACGCCGCGCCATATCTTACTAGATTGAGGAAACAAAGATTATCTAAATATAATTGAACCCACACCCATACTCTATAGTCACACATTTTAAACTCAGTTATAAAATATAACTCACACTATTTGTTAATATAGTTGTAATATTTAACTTAAAACTTTATCTAAACACGCCTTGCCCATAAAAGACTGTGATTTTTCTCAGAAATATATGAAACTAGTACAAATATATAAGGTGCGGTTATTTACAAAAATGTCTGCGTTCAACTGTCAAGGTAACCTATATGCGAAATTATAAAATTTCACTTATATATAGTTTTTAGCCGAATTTTTTGATGCATTGCGTGTTGAGTGGGGGAACTCAAACAATAATTCATTTCCTTTATTATCATAACCAGATTTCGTATTTTAGAAATGAAAGTAAATAAACTAACAAAGTTACTCGTAACATGTAAATGAACAAATACACCATTTTTCAATTTTACCAAATAAATATTTATTTCTATGAAAATCTACGGTCTTAAAGCATTTAAACCTCCAAGATGGCCTTCATCTCTCTTCCTTTGAAGCCTCAACCGTTCATCTGCATAACCATCGATACCTAGACCAAGTCTCTCTATTAGTTTCTCTCCCTTATCACCGTGTAACTCTATAAATTGTTTCCTTCTTCTCAAAGATATATTTGGGTCGAAAATCCAAGGTCGGATCTCATGGATTACGGGAAAACCTACTAAATTTGTTTGAAGGAAGCTCCCGATTGGACCAGTTGGCTCTGAAGTTATTCCACGATGAAGACAGCAGAGACACAGTAAAAACTGAAAAGATATAAAATGATGAAGAAAAGAAAAAGATATAAATTTACATATATCAAACTATTATATATATATTGATAATGAAAAAATCAATATTTTATCCTCTTTCCTTTCTTGACACGCAGTGCCTTGACAATTCAACGGAAAGTGGAGAGCGGAAGTGTCTTAATGCGAACGGAGTATTTTAACTCTTAACAATTGGTTCACAAATACCCACACCTATCCTGCCGTTTAAAAAATACACTGTGAAGCAAAAAATATATCTACAAGTACACATATCTTTCATTTAATCCGGTCAATAATTCACACTGTATCTACTACCCTGCATATAACATGGTAGGCAGAGGTCACTTCGTTTGGAATAGCATATGAAAATAATAAATTTAGTCACTTATTCCCCTGGGTAGAAATGAAACCCACAACCGTCGCGTTTAGCCAACCTTTACGCCACTGGGCACCGACGGCCTCGATCAAAGGTATACAGAAAAATTTCTAACGTGATATCTCTTTCAAATCGGTTAGGGTCGCACAACCAGCCTTGAGTTTCAAACGAACGTTGTTGAATACAAATGCAATGGAATAATTATAGGATGAACTGTTCTTTATATAATATATTATGTATACTTTATCATATAAAGGCCGCCATGCTGGAGTTATGATGAGTAATTATGTTTTTTTTTTGCTTCACGCTGTAACCGGACGTAGCAGAGAGAGAGAGAGAGAGAGAGGCAGAGGAACCTAGTGTTATCACACTCCGTTCTCAATGAGACACTTCCGTTCTCCACTTTCCGCTGAATTCTGGAGGCATTGCGTGTTGAGTGGTGGAACTCAACGCCGTGCTTTGCCTCGTTACAAGAGTAAGGAAATTAAAATATTAAGCGTTTCATTTATACATATTTAAAAAACCGCATCAAAATCATAAGTAGATTTAAGCATACGTAGGGACAGACAGCATAAAGCGATTTTGTTTCATACTAGTAGTTATGGAGATTATCATAAATGTATTTATATTATTCTTATATCCCATTTATAAAATAGCCTATTTATTGGTATTCATTATAATGTATATGTGAAATCAAGAGGTTACAGGTTATTTACTAATATGAAGTAAATGTCAGTCTTAGTTGTCAGTCGATGCGCAGGGGCCGAATTGTGCAACTTTATACGCGGTTTTAGGTTCGATTCCCACTCGAGGTGATGAATATTTCACATTTTCATTTTTTGGATACAGTTACATACGAGGCAAAGCGCGACGTTCAATTCGGCCACACAACACACGATGCCTCCATAATACGGTGGAAAATGGGAAAATGATATTTAATATATACAGGTGATGCTAAAAAAAGTAGATGTTATATCTTATAGATTTTTTTTTTCTTCTTTCTTCTGACACTGAGACACTGATAAAGATGTTTCGATCTTTTGGTGCATCAATGACTTATTTGAAATTTTTGAAATATTGTAGGATACACAATCAAAATTTGTTAGTTTAAGACTTTCTGCATGCTTTGACACATTATGTAATGTATTTAAAAATATATATATTGCGACATTGTTGCACCAAATGACCAATATAATCATAATTAATATTCATAGTAAAAATTAAATTTGATTTAAAATATATTGGATTTATTTTATACTTTGATAGTGTTTACCACATTTTTACGTTGTCACATTTGATGCAGTTTTGTTGCTTCCTTTCCACAATTATCAAAATTTTATTTTTATAATTATATAAAAAAACAACACTATAAATCACTCGACCGCCATTCACAGCTGCTCAACTTAAAAAACTATAATAAACTCAACTTACATAAATAAATCTCATTTTTCAAGGCACGACTGATCCGAGTTTCGTGTAATACAACTCTAACGACCTGTTGCCTAACGACGTATATATTTAAGGTGGAATCATTTGATAGAATTGCAAAAGAACTGTCATCGATTGTAGAATATTAATGAAGCAGAATAATATCTGTTTCTAAATGTAGTATATGTGTATATTTCACGATAGTGTAGGCAGGGGGAACTTGGGTAACTAGTGCTACGACACTCTGTTTTCATTAAGACTTCTATTCTCCATTTAAGACGAATTCTAGCATTTAACATTATTTAAGCACTATATATTTCTTTTGACTATTATTACATTATAAGTCTTAATCGTAATAAAAAAAAATATTACCTAACCTCTAATTAAGACTTCGCCCGAGGTTCAATGAAAATAACTAAAAGTTGTTTGTGACGTGACATTGAATGTGTGTTTATGTTGATCGGTACAGTTAACTGATGCAGATAGTCTTTCTTAAAAATGGACTATCCAGCATAAAAATAATTTTTATTATCAAAATAATTGAATTGACTCCAGTCATGGCCCTGCGGAAGCGGGCTTTGGGTTTGATTCCCACTCGAAAAAATGAAATATTAAATAATTTCATTATTTCGATTTGGTGTCGAGGTAACGCGCGGTGTTAAGCCCCAATACCTTTAGAATTTGGCGGAGAGTGGGGAGCGGTGTGTTTTAACACTAGATTTCCTCTGCCTAAGCTGCCGTATAATACGGGATACAGCGTGAAGCTGAAAAAAATATTGAACTCTATTTACATACCTATGTCATTTTGTATGACCCCCCCCCCCCCTTAAGGGGGTTGGAAATATCTTTAAAGATGAAAAATTACATCTTTAAAGATTATGTTTTTATTTGTGCGTTTGAATATTAGAACATCATCTCAAATTTTCACATTATTTTGCTTTTATAAGGTAACTCGGAACACCATATTAGTAGCAAATAATAATATACTTTAACCATTCACGCTGGTGGTATACCAGCTGTGACTCGTGTCTTCACTGACGTCTATAATCGACTATTGAGTATTTTTTGTTTATTTATTGTTTGTTCCAGTCTATTTAAAACGAATGAAGTACAATCACTAATATGCTGTAATACACAGTAATACACAGTACAGGTAACGTGCACATGTATATTATCTAATTTATCTTGGGCCAGCATTTGTAAGAATTTAATTTTATTTAAACACTAATTCATATTTTCGAGTGTGGCTAAAAATATTTTAAAGAATAAAAATAAAAAAAAAATCAACTTCACGCTGTATCCCGCACACAGCAAGGTAGGCAGAGGGAATCTAGTGTTAAGATACTTCGTTCCCCACTTTCTGCCGAATTCTAGAGGCACTACGTGTTGAGTGGTAGAACTCAAAGCGAGCGCTTTGCCTCGACGCCAGAGCGATAAAATGGAAATATAAATGTAAATAAATATTTCATTTCCTCGAGGATTTTAAATATATAAAAAATAATAAAAATAATTTAAATATATAAAAACTTTGCCCACTCGAGTGGGGATCGAACCCGTTACAGTTACACCCTTGTTCTGATTCGCCACGACGGAGGGTGAAACAGATTTATATTTTTTATCTATACTTTTTTACAAATACAAAACAAGCTATTCCGATAGCATCTATAACAATCGCGAATTAGTTTGACCTGAGGCATAACGCGAGGTCGCTAGCGCTGCAGCCTCGATATGAGACATCATGATAAGTAGTTATATTGCTAAAGATCGTCTGTGCCTTGAGGCATGGCGCGAAGTAATGAAAACACTTCAAGGTCAGTTCTTATATATATCTTCAAAGAGCTTCTTCACATTTTAATATGACATTTTAATTTTTTTTTAGTATCTGTACACTACTCCATTAAGACTCCTTTTTCTTTGTGATATATGTAAGTATTTAACCGGTATCATAATTTCATTTAATTGGAAGCTGATAAATAAGAATGCTGATAAAAACCAGCTGTACTAAAACTAATACTCACTGACATTCTTTTATTTATTTGTTGAAGAAAATAATCTAGGGCCACAATATTCTAGTTTTATTTTATACACATCTAACTTGATTTTACCTGTGGGTTATAATCGGACCGTAGTGTAGTACTTACAGTTCAGTACAGGCTTAAGCTGAGCTTTCCATTTGTGTTAGCGATCACAAAAAATATTATATCTATAATATAATAATAATAATTCTTAAAAGAGTCTGTATTTTGAAAATACTCTTTAATTATGCTTATATACTTTGCTCAACAATAATTGAACACGAGACCAAAAAACAAATGAAAAATTGATTAATTATTTTATTTTAATTAAGTAAGTTTACTGGTATGCATTTAATAAATCGTCATTTAAACTTTTGCTTTAAATGACGTATTATCAGCTTCACGCTGTAACTCGCACACACAAGGGTAGGCAGAGGGAACCTAGTGTTAAGACACTCCTTTCCCCACTTCCTGCCGAATTCTGGAGACATTGCGTGGTGAGTAGCAGAACTCAACGCCGCGCTTTGCCTCAACGCCAGAGCTGCAGAGACGCCAGAGCTGCAGAGACGCCAGAGCTGCAGAGACGCCAGAGACGCCTGGAAATGTAAAGGTAAATAAATATTCCACTTCCTCGAGTTCCTCTTCCACCCACAACCGTCGTTTACAGACATGCCCTTATGCCGCTGCGCTACGACGACGACAACGTATTACGACAACGTCAACGTATTACGACGACGACGATTATTGTAGTACTAGAAGTATATTTAAGTATTTTATATCTATCTAATTAGGTTGTAAGTAAGCGCGCACGACAAACGCTATCTGGGGGGAAATTCGGGACAAAAAGTAGACTATATGTTTCTCGGCAGAAAGCGAGGAAAAGAGTATATTAACATTAGGTTTCCTCCGGCTATCCTGCTGTATGCAAGATACAGAGCGAAGGTGATTTTTTTACAAAGCAGTTGTATATGCAAATGTGTATAAACTTGCTAGTTTTTAATATAACTACGGTACTGAGTATTCTATTTTCTTATAAAATTTCTATATAATATAACTATTTGGCGAAATCGATAAAAATAGTTTTTCTTATAATATTTTTTAGTTTTTTTTTATGTAATATGTATTATAACGTTTTTGGACGGTGAATATCTTTCAATTTTGACAGTTGACATTGATGTCTCTATCTCGTATATTATTCGTCATTGGTACATACTTAAGTAAATTTTGATTTTTACAATTTATAATACAATTATATATATTCTGCATTAAATATGTCGGATGACGGTGCAATAGAGTTTTTAGATGAGGACGCAGACATTGTCCAACAATGTGTACAAAATGTTGATGAACTCATTTTGGAACCAGTCGCAGAAACGACGCTCCTTGTAGAACGAGTTAAAAACGAGAAGCCACGAAGAAAAAGAAAGAAAGAGGAAGATTCAGATTATGATCCATCAGAAGACATAATCCAACGGAACAGGAGAAAACGTCAGCAAGGTGCACGCGGACCTGGACGTCCGCCGAATTCGTCTTACATATACAGAAATAATGATAAAGATAGTATAAAAGAAGTTCCCAAATCGAAAAAATATATTTCGAAAGTCAATTTTCTTGACCGTAAAAAGCTTGATATAAAAATTCCTGATTATGACGATCCTTTGTGTTTACCTGTCCGTGCATTGAAGAAGGATGAGTGGGACGCGAGGAAATTGAGAAATTGGAATAATCTTTGCCTGGAGAATTTTAAAATCTATGACAATCCTCTAAGAGCTGAGAAAGAACCTACTGTATCATCTAAAAGAACTGTTGTTTTGAAAAATTTGTTCAATAAAGCAACAGGTATATAATTTTTTTCTTCTATATTTCTATAATTCTATTTACTATTTGATGAATAGTATGGTATGAATCATATAAATTTAGAGTTAATATTTAGCAATCTAGTGCTGTTCTTAGTACTAGTTTCCTAAATATTAGATCCATAGAGCACCCAATTTCTAAACTGCACCAGCACACTGCACCAGAATGTCCTTGATTGTAGCAAAATCTTAAACATTTTACAGGTAAACTTCAAACAACAATGTACAGTAAAATATGTGTTGAAAATAAGAAACAAGATAAAATAACAGAATTTGTTCAATCTGTTCTACCTAAGTATAGAGAAAAAAAAGTGTTAAATAGTTTTAAATTGTTGGACAGTAAAAAGAAAAGACTGTTCGTCCAAAGGGATGAGGTTATATTGAATAAGGAACTCAATAAAGATGTTGAAACCCTAGTAGTATACAAACCCGAGGAAAAATTGTCTCTTATATACAAAATGTTTGAGAAAAAAGGGTAAGTTTTAACAGTTTTAATATTGGCCGCTTAGAGTGTAAACTAGCTAAATCCATTTGTTATCATTACTTGTAATGTTTATAGAACAGTCTAATGTCTTCCATTTCTATACTTGATTGTGGCTTTTAGAAACAAATTTTAGGTTCAAACATGTTACATATCTACTTCAAAATATGTTCTATATAATGTTATTGTATATTGTTATAATATGTTGTATATAATCTAGTGATTGCTATTTAAATATAATAGTTATAAATGTCTTTGCGCAGTGACACAAGGGTGCCGCCCGCTAACGCGACGGTTGTAGGTTCGATTCCCACTCAAGGAAGTGAAATATTTCTTTATATTTATATTTCTCTATAATATTTATATTATATAATATAATATATTATATAATATAATATATTTCTCTCTAAGTGCTATAATTGTTTTTTATTTAACTATATTCTTATAAATTTAAAGCGAAGATACAATTCACAAAGATGATGAAAATAAAAAATATTTGAAAGAAATAGCAAGTTGTAAGACATGTGCTCCCTGCTATCAGACATCTTGGAGGGGATTTAAAAAAACTGATAAAAGTAAGTAAAAATATGTTCTTGTGGTGCAGTGTCACAGTGGTGTCTGTAAATATGACTGTTGTGGCTTGAATTCCCATTTTGGGGAATGAAATATTTAATATTTTTGTTTCAATGGCTTAAGATGGCTTAAGATAAGAAGTGTGTATGTGTGTATGTTTGTGTAGGACCATCTCGAGTTCAGCTGAACTAATATGATGCAGTTTTGAAAAAGATATTTGTACCTACATGTGACAAAACCGTTTCAAACATAGGAGGTTTTTAGTTTTGTATAAAAATATATGTATTTTCAGAAAATATAAGATGCCAAGTATGTATGAGACCATGCATCAGTGTATATAATTTACTAGCACATTTAAAGAATCATACAGATGATGAAATTAAAATGAGAAAACGGGCTATATCAAGGAGTTTAGCTTCGGTGAGTAACTTTTATTTGAATTCTTTTACTTAAAAGTAAAGTTATAATTTTTTTTAAAAAAGTGATAACAATTCTCAACTCGGGACATTACGAGTTATATTGGAGGTACTCAACATCACACTTAGTCTTATCAGAAAGGGAAAATGAAAATACTTATTTCCCCTTGATAGGTGTTTAACCCACAACCATTTGTTATGGAATGGCCTCAATTAAAATTAATTTATAAATATTGAATTACTATTATAAAACTGACTCGATTAATATATTTGTTAATCTTTTATGTACAAAATTGACTCTTCTGTCTCATTACATATATAATATAGGTTTTGTATTTTAAATTTATTCATTTAACAAACAAATTCGCCATTTTAAAAATCAAATTTTGTTCTTTAAAACTTATCATTCTCATTACTGGACGTCTTTTTGCAGTTTCACAGTGTATCCTTCACATAGCAGGGTGGGCAAAGGAAACCTGTGAACCTAGCGTTAAGATACTCCGTTACTATTAAGATATTTCCATTTGTTGCCTTTCGCTAAACTCTGTTGACATTGCGTGTCGCGTGGCGAAATTTAACGCCGCAATTTGCCTCGTTATCAGGGCGAAATGAAAATATTCAATTTTTCATTTCCTTGTGTCCCTGCGCCATGGCTGGTCTCGCTGGCTGGATCTTAAAACGTAAAATAAAAAATATCACGTATTTTCCCGTTTTCGTTTTCTGCCACAACTGGCCTCAAATAGTTTATAATCTTAACTCCAAAAATTGTAATTTCCATTTGAAAATAAAATTGACCTTACTCAACTGACAGTTCTGCCATCTCCATCTCCGAATACACCCAAGTAAAATGACTTGACGTTCCATTCATACTCTGCAACACATATATATACATATACATATATTAGATCAATTAATTTAATTATAAATAAATATTTTAATCTCAGTATAAACTTAATGTGCAAAAACTATATAAATATTATTTTTTAAATATATAAAATGTTTACTTTTGTTCCAGTCTGTTGAATATCATTACAAGTGTAGATTATGCCAAGAACAATTCTTAAGTATAAACGATTTGAGATTACACGTAAAAACTCATAAAGGTATGTTTTTTTTTTAATTTTACGCATATAGCAGAGTAGGCATAGAGGATATATATTGTTAAAACACTCCGTTGTTCACTTTTTTATAATTTTTGTGATATTATGTGCTTAGGGGCGGAACTCAAAGCTGCGTGTTGTCTGACGAAGAGTGAAAGCTGCACTGCCTTCTAATGATTTATTTTTAATATGATTGTATTATATTTATTGCTTTTTATCTGAAATAGGGACACAATATTTACCCTTACAGTAATGGAGTTATGATAGCTTAATTTCTCGATATCTATTAAAGACATCTTAATAAAATTTTAATAAAACATGGCTGTCTATAAGCTTATTATTATTACATATATTCGTAAATTGTAATTTTCCAAAAATTCGGAAAAAATATTTATAATAAGAGTGATTTCGTCATCACCACTTTAAATGAAACCGCAATTTTAACTACTCTATATAAAACCCTAATATAATTAAAACAAAAAGAGATTTTGGCAAAAATTAAAATAATTAATAAAATTATCGTTGTTAAATAAAACGCCATTTGTTAAGGACGACGCACGCACACATAAACCTATCAAAGGGACAAATGCCTCATTCACGAAATCGACGTGTTGGTATTGGCAACAAAGTTCAAAATTGTTTAACCTTTAGTCGTATTTTGAAATATCAAAAAAGGCATGAATAATTAAAATTTAATTAAGATATGTTTAAAATAGATACCGAGAAAATAAAAACGTTAACGTTGACACCCCTCACTGTAAGTGTAGTGCAGCTTTTCCATACTGTCGGCCTGGACTCTAGACCTTTCGTTAATATACATTGTAATTTTTATATATATATATATATATTTAAATATATTGCTATAATTATAGTAAATTGAATTAGTATCAATTTTCGAATTCTTAAAGCACCTTACACCATAGACCATCGTCGGTCGTGGATTCAGTTCCTGTCTAGAGCAAAGTGAAAATATTTTTTTTTGTAATTACAGGTACTGAAACATTCAAATGTGAAGTTGGAAGCCATTTGACAACGTGAATAAAGATATTTTGTCAATATTGCATAATTAATAAAAAATATGTGTGTTCACCTTATTGTGTATTTATTTTGAAGGCCTTATTTAATATATTTAAATGTCTCCATTGGCAATCGAACCTACAACCATCGATTACGTGTTACTGTGCCACTTAGATTATCATGATAATCGAATGCTAATAAATTAGATTACTGTGACTGTACAACGTTTAATGAATACTTTTTATTATTTTCCAATCTGTAGTCATCTATGCGGCGTTGAATTACGCCAAACACGCTACACCTTTAAAATTGGCAAAAATTGCACAATCTCATCTAATTGTAAAGTATTGAACGAAATCACAAACATTTTCGATTAACTAATGTACCAAAATTGTCATTTCAATCAACGAAATAGCTATTATTTTCCAAAAAACCACATCAAACATTCATGTAGTCGAACCCTTTGTCTATTCGATTTTAAACATTGAAAGGATGAAAGGAGGGGGGGATAACCCTCTATAGCGAATATTCTGTTTGATAAAAATCCACTATTGTAAATGGAAAATGCTTTATTTAAATGCCTTGACCGTTCTACTTGACATATGTACAGTATGAACGACGCGGCGTGGCCGCTGTAAAGTAAGATTTTCTGGAATTAATCAAAAGTAAGAAGAATTCTAAAATCAATCCCACGCAGCCATCTACAGCTAACTTTAGGGCGGTCACGGGTCGTCGACCATAGTGTATGCTTATTAGAAAAAAGAGGGATATCAATACATGTATTTACGCAACTAAAGTAAGACACGCCGCCAAGATTAGGTAATCTTGGCGGCGCGTCGTCTTCATTGCTCAGTTGAAAACTAATTTATTTCATTAAAATAGCAAGTACAGCCACGTGTCACGATTTGTTTTACATATATTTCGTTTCATGTTCCAAAATAATTAAATTGCAGCCCCTTGTAATTGTGTAATTAGAGTCGCCCTTATTTGCGACACATAATTGAATATTTTACTATAACAACCCTTCCTTTTAAATTTGGGGTAGAAACATTAAAATTGAGAGCCGAGGCCTAAAATATATTTGCTTGCTATAGAAGACATGATATTAAAATGGACGGTATCATCATCACGTCAGCAAAGTGTGGGTGATAGTGGGTGGGTGTGGGCGATAGTTGTGGGTTCGATTCCCATGTCATTTATAAATATTTAGTACAATACGTACGTGCAATACGTACGTACAAGTGGGGAACGTCTTAACACTAGGTTCCCTCGGCCTAACTTGCTATATGCAGGATACAGCGTGAAGTTATATATAAATGTACTAGTAGACTTTTTTGATTTGGAATAGAATACAATTTACAGTACCTACAGCATAATACCACCTTATTGAAAAGTGTCTGATGAATGCCTTTTTTTAAAAAAAACTGCCTCTTTTATATTTACTCTGCTACACCCTGCTGGGATACAAACCTTAAGCTGAAAAACAATTTAAAACTGATATAAATTTTTTACATATAACTTTGTAGTTAAATAAATAATTTAAGTATTTTTTTGACCTATTCCTAATAGCCAGTTCTACCAGTGGAACTACTGGGAATAGCTCTATTTTACTCAACATTATTGGCATAAAGGAATTTAGTGGTAACAGACTGCCGACTAAATTGTACGATAACCTCTTGAAAGTAATTTACTTTTGATCTCTGTAAGATATTATTGCTTTATAGGCTTAGAGCGAGAACGCAACCGATAATACGATTAGGACTGGCTTGAGTTGATTTTACTCTATTACAGCCGTCGCCTAATAACATAATATATGGTTTCCCCTTAAGCGGAAAATAGAGTGTTTTAACACTAAGTTTTCTTTGTCAATCCGATTATATTCGGGGTAAAGCGGGGAAGCTGCATATATTTTAAAGTATATTAGTTAGTTATTGCAGACTACTTATGTGACATTTCCTATTCGGCTGTTTTATTTATCTAAACTATATTAGATTATTTAAAATCTGACATAATTATATACATATATGTATGTATATAGATACTGCTAATAATAGCGCGAAAAGTACTAATATTTTTAATCTCGGATCTCCCCCATTGAAACATTATCAAAGGATCTTATTTCCGCAGAACGCAGATACATTAAGGGGTCGTTGTCCGAGGTCAATGGCCCTTCATAGGGAGTCACTTCTTAATTATAATTTTTTGGGGTGAAATCTTGTTAAATATGTGGAGAATAAAAACTATTTTCAGCACCTTGCCTTTCAACTATCGCTGTCAGAAGTGAAGTTGTCATATGAAATTTTAATTTTTCTATTTAACCATTCTTAGGTATCTTTATGTTTTTCTGCAGCCTACTATTCTAAGAGGATGTCACCCATTTAATCAAAATTAAATATAATATATGAAATAAATCAGTTTTACGCGGTATCCCACTGTATCCCTCCCGTATATACATTAGAAGCAGAGGGAACTTAGTGTTAAGACACTCCGTCCTCGAGTAGTGGGGATTAGTCATTAAAGTTACAAAAAATGTACAATCTGGGTAAATTAAATTCGTTCGGGTAACATTGACAGTGGGACTCGAACTAGTTTCGAGGACTAGTTTTATTTAATATGTTTATATATAAAAACATAAGACTCAGCACAAGGAAGAGACAAATATATATATATGCGCTAAATTGAAAAACAAAATATGGTTATCTTATATCTACAGTAAATAAAAACCAGTCAAATTTGTATAAAAGAGCCTGTTCGACACTCACTCAGTGCATTTATATGACATATTAACCACTGTGCCACAAAAGTGACGTTATCTATGATATTTGTATACACAGGTAGGCAGGGGGGCTGTGGGCTGGGGTGGTCTCTATTAGGTTTTCGCCCGGGGCTAGGGCTAACAGAATTTCCCTCCTACAAATCAACCCCATCGTTTGAAAGCTAGCCGGAAGGGCTTTTAAACGATAGAAACGGTGCTTTGTAAATTTTAAAATAGCTACTGTACCAAATTCTATTTTATAATTGCTTACTTCGTCGTTAATACTGATTACGATTCTGGCTTTATTAATAAATGATCATAACGCCATGTTCATAATCAGACAATGTACCGTTGCGCCCTGACGGCCTCTAAGTCTAGTTTTTATAAATACGCTTATTATAACAATTATAATGATATTGTAATTTTGCTGACAAAATTGGTGAAAAGTGGAGAACGGAATGAAACGGAGAATCGAATTGCTTTCTATGCTATCTATGTTTATATGTTTATGTATCAGCACATCCTCGATACGTACTCGTATAACTCCGTCAATAATTAATACGCGGGGGTGGCGCTAACTGGGCGGGCGGTTTATTTGGGGTGACTTTATTAATATCATTTGACTGTTAGGTATTCGTTTTGAGGGTGCCTCTGTCTGCCATGTGATTGAAATATTTAATATTTTTTCGATTTTTCTCTTAATGACTGTTCAGGGCATTGATTAATAAGCTTATTATATTCTAGCTTGTGAAGTTAGAACAGTAGGGAGTGAAGGCGAATGTGGGTTTAAATTCAACAAATTCTTACAAACTTTTACTTTCTCCGATTTCACATAATCACCTAATTAATTAGATTTTGTAAGCTTTTACGAACGAGATACTGTCCCAAAACGTTATTTTTTTAAATTTAAACATGAGATTACTTTAATATATAGAGATGAGGAATTATGTAAAAAATTAAAGTTTAAATTTTTTCTTCACGTTTCTATTTCTGAAGAGACCTCTTCACACATCATTTAAAATTTCTAACTAAATGTTCAACGTTCTTGACCTGTTTGTACTGACCTTCATATGGAGGTTACACTTTGTTTTAAAAATAGTAAAATATTTTTAAACATACAATGTTTACTTTTCTAATATTTTATATGAGAAAAAGCCTTGATTTCAATTAATATGTACTCGTATATGTATGATATATGTTCATAATAATATATTTTATTTATGGTAAATTTAACTTATTTTATATAAAATTCTTATAGTGGATCGCGTAAATATATAAATTTTTATATATTTTTTGTATACCTCACGTTTCCGTGTTCGAAGGTAGTCTATCAAACATCTTGTTATGTAAATTAGTACGGATTATTTTAAATAATAAGTTTCCTACAATGTTTAAATATACTCAATACCGCATCGGCATCAAACTGGCCTGATGATGATGATGATGAAGGCAGGACCTGGATAATGGAACTTAACTCGAGTGTTTATTTAATATAATAGATATTATATTTAGTTTCGACCTCATTCTATGGCGCTTGAAGGACTCGCTGTAGCTGATCTGATGATGTAGCCAGGATCTAAACAATTAATCTCTTCAGAGGGTAACCACTAGTTACATTGCTCCAGTTTGGGTTCTTTTAATTTGTAGTTTGTTTTATACTTTTGAATGCACAATAAAAGCGCATTTTTCTAATTATATGGAAATGTAATTTTATTCCTTTTTTTAAAGTAGTGTGCATGTGAACATTTATTTTTAAATATTTAATTTATAAAAGTCAGTCTTTTCTACAGAATTAGAAAATGAAAATGTTGAAATGTGATTTACAAGAATATACTTATTTAAATTTTCAACATGAAATTCGAGTAGCTTATTTAGATATTTTCACTTGGCTACAATCCAAGTTTTGCTATCAAGCCATTTTATTAAATATCTTAATAGATGAAATACGTTGCGGAGCAGAAGCAGTTGGCGCAGCGTCTGAAGCCCCGCATGTGCGTGTTCGATTCTAAGTTGGGGGAATGAATTAATTAAATTGTTTTGCTCTGGTATCTACTAGCTTCACGCTGTAACCCGCAGATTGCATGGAAGTCGGTAGGAAAATTGAGAATCTAGTGTTACTTGATACTCCGTTCCCACTAAGACACTTCTGTTCCCAAATTTAGACCACTGAATTTTGGACATGTTCAGTGACGGAACTCAAGGCCACCCTTGCCTCGTCACTAAAGTGAAGAAATGAAAATATTAAATATTTTATTTCCCTGTGTGGGAACTGAACCCACGACCATAGAGTTTACAGTCACATCTTATGACCCCACGCTACGACAAAAATACATAAAACATAAAATACATAAAACATACATAAAAATATATGGAAAACTTACGCTATGTTATGTTTTCTTATGCAAACAGCAGAGCAGGCAGAGGGAACCTGGAATTTTCGAGGCGTTGCGTGTAGACTGGCGGAACTCAACGTCGTGCTTTTGTCTACACACCAGAGCGAAAAAATTTAAATAAATAATTAATTTTCTCGAGTGGGGATCGAATCCACATCCAGTCGATTTAATAGTCACACTTAGTTCCTCTGCGGCGCGACTGGTCTTTAATGAAAATTTTGAAATGTAGTAATTTGTAATTAATGCTAGTGGAAAAGGAATAAAATAAAATGACAGTAAAGTCGGGTTTTTTATATATTTAGAACAAGAAATGTATAGTTACAACCATTGAGGATATTAAATATCATATTGTAAAAACTATTGTATAAAGTGAAGAGAATGTGACAATTTTTCATTATTTTTTTTTATTATTATTATTCAATTAATAATTAATTCCAATAAATTAATAATCATAGACACATAAATTACGTGGAAAATATTATTTAATTAATTAATTAATTAATGAATTAATACTTAAAACAGCCAAGTAACTACAGATGTAAATATTTTGGATTAATAATGCCTTATACTTTAGGAATGAGTATTTTCAAAAATTTCTACCGAACTTTAAATAAAGAACGGTCGTGGGGTGTTCCGAAACACGCAAACACACATCGCCCGTGGGGCTCCTGCGTGTTTCGGAGCACCGCAGCCTTACAAAATATAGGGAACAACATTTAGTCTAACGGACTTCGCACTGGCCCGTTGCAAAATACACTACGGCAACGCTACTGACTCCGCCCCGCCGTCCTTGGGGTAGCCGTGCCTTAATCTATTCGATAACTGGGCATCTGTACGAAGCCCTTAAGATGACGCTAAAACTGACTTGTAGTGGGAGTTTTCAGCTTTCAACGGGAAACAAACGGTTGCGTGACCCGGTGACCTAAAATTTGGAAAATTCATTTTTACATACCAAAAATAATTATTGAAACTTTGTTTTGTACTCGATTGTTTTCGCTCTCTTTATAAAAAAAAAACATATAGGAATTATTGTAGGGGTGATATATTTTGTTTATAGGTACATGTATTAGGGCAACCGTTTTATTTCCGTTACGATAGATAGATATATATTTTTTTTATATTTTATAAGAAAATATGTTGAGGAACAATTAAAATGCGGCCATCGCAGTATGGTGTGCACTTTGTCGTCTTACTCTTGCGCATTCTAATATGAAAATACTATTTTCAAGTTATTTTATAACTTTCGAATTCATATATATAATATTAACTTTTATATAATCAATTGCTTTAAGTTACCGCCGTCGAGTAACGAGACGAAGCGCACACGAGCCTGTCGGTAACCGCCACAAATTCAGGTTTAGCTTCGATCTTAGTTTCACTACGGTATCTTGTGCAAATTAAATGTCTTCACAAAAGCTATAATGAGAGAGGTAATCGTTTAAACAGACAATAAGAATATAGAAATACCTAATATTAGGTAACGACGCGGCGAGCCGTGCGCGCTCTCGGCGCGCGCGTCCCGGCGTCGCGCACAACAACTAAATCTGTTAATATGACCAACACAGACGCCTACATCTTAAATTTAATTAATAAATAGACAGAAAATCAAACGCCACAGATTTACGGAAGATCTTAAGACATTTTTTTTTTTTGGATCACTAAACTTTTACGCACGTTTTATAAAATACGTCTTTGTATCAAATTGTAGTCAGCGCGTCCAACCGGTGACGGCCGACGTAATTACTTGGAGTTTGGTAAAATACTTACTTAATTATTTTTTTTATCTTACGTTGCATTTGTTTCTAATTACTCGCTAGCCTTATACAAAGTGGAAGTCGGGTACAACACCATTTGCAACCTTCGGCCATTACGATGAATATGAATGAACTACTATATTGTATTAGGTATCACATTCTACACTGCTAACGAGTTTGTTCCCATCGCGTCGGTTCTCCGTTACCCGTTACCCGTTAACCGTTACCCGTTGTGTGCCCATCTATCATATATTAGGCCTCCGTTGAAAGTTATCTATATAAAATATGTATATGTGTGTATACAGCGTTAATTTCAAAACCCGTGCGACCTGACGGTACGCTTCGTTGTTCTGTCACGGAATGGGAACGAACCGTTGTGCAATTAAGAGGAATCAACACCGAAAATAACCTAATAAATAGACAGTGAAATTGATATTATATGATATTACAATTTTATAATTTTTTTTTTTATTAAATTCGAAACTATTCGGCTGTACACCCGAAGCTGCTCCGATGCCAGTTCATTTAACTATTTATTGCAATTCCTTTGCATAACCAAAATGCTAACTTTGAAAAATACGTTCAGAAATCGATTTTTATTTTATGTTCACGTGCGTGTTAAACATTCCCGCACCGGCTTTGTGTATTCACTGTCTATAATGATGGATGCGATTACATACGGCACCGGTTTACTATTGGATATATATATTTTTTTATATATTTCAATACAAAATGCATCATAAGGTGATTAATATCTTAAGTCTATAAATTTGAATAGAATCTATTTTTAAAATTTTTAATTTGATTGTGATTGGCTCGGTTTAAAAACGCTGTCGTATGCTCTCACAGGGGAAATGAACGTGCGCTAGGAGTGGATTGCGGCGAAACGGCTATACATTATAAAACTATTAATCAAAGAGCTAAGCTAACTATATTAGATAATAAGGGAAACGGATCCAAAACACGAGGAAGTACTTGATGAGCAAACGTAGGTTTTAAAGTTTTAATAATTTTACAACAATATAGCCTTCTCAGCTCAAGAGTAGGTGTTGTGCAATTTAATCGATTCGCTAGCTCTCTGACGTATGAAGTAATAGTAACACATTTAGTCGATGTCTCGAGTGGTCGCGCCATGGAAATATTACAACGCGTCGGCGGTCGTGTCGCAACACTAAATACAACATTAAATATTGAGCATTTGACTAGAATTACCGCATTGAGTATATACGATACGATACACAACTGTACATTGGAATATTCTCACGCGCGAACTTTTAACTTACATATTATTTCCTATGGAAGATTTCATTTCTTCAATTTGTGTCTTAACTAAGGGAATAGCGTACGACTCGGCCACCGTTTTGTATTTGTGCCCGTGTCCGAGGCTAAGGCCATTCCTTATCACCTACATCATGATTAAGCTTACTGAATAGAAAATGCTATCAGCTTTTTCCATCACTATTTATATTTGGACAGTCAACGGTTCACGCATTATCATTCGGGTTTGTCAATTGATTTACTTATTAAATATGGGCCATTAACCTTGTATTTGTACGCGTGATTGTATGATACCACCCACAGAACGAAAGTAGAAATGTCATCTGAGCGTAATGGAACGTGGCTCACACACACGCTCACGCACAACACTAGCCGACACGTGACACCTGTCAAGTGTCAAAGTCAAAAAAGGCGCGAAAGCTCAACTCTCACATATCATTTCTACCGAATATTTTACAAAAATACTCGACCATTCTGCGTCACCACTTATCCCCATACTTTATTTATAAAGATCATTCGCCACGTGTATTTTTTATTTTTATTTTGCTAATTTCACAGCCTCAATGTCAATTAGCCTATGCGTATTAGAGTATTGTTTCTGGATTGCCAATAATTACGTTTATTTTTAATATTAGTTTTTTTTATTAAATTTCTTAAAAAATGCATCAAAACACCATTCAAAAATTAGCCGTTACGCTATTTGGTAATAGGTCTGATAATCCCTTGTCAACTATCGGGGTTGTTTACATTTGACCGTACCAGAGTTAGGTAAATTTTAATTGCTATTATCAATTAAATAATAATAAATAATTATTTATGTGAACGGAAATCACAATAAACATAAAATATACTTGTAAGTTAATTAGTCGTTGACTCTTATACTTCAATTAACAACTAATTAATTTTTAACTGTGATTTCCTTACAAACAAATAACCAATTATTTATATTTAATTATTAATTTCAATTGAAATTCGCCCAACTCTGAACTGTATCCACGACGCGTGGATACTTTGCGATACTAAAGCATAAATGACTACCGATTTCGGAACGCACTTTTCGTTCAATTAAATGTGAACTATTAAAAGTTCCAAATGGTGTTTTAAAATTTATTGCTTTTATAAACAGCCTTCTTGTTTTTTTCGAGATATCGACAGACAGACAGACAGACAGACAGTAGTCGATAGTCATAAACGCCTCGATCACACGCCACTAGTAGAATGTTTTGCGTATCGGCCGTTTATATCTATGAAGATATGAATTACAGTATATTTAAAATACATACAAAAATATTATGTTAATTATATTGTAGCATACCTAACGGTGTGTTATGATTTAAAAATTCACATTTTACAATATTATTGCTTTTCCAGTTTTCATATTATTCTAGAAACAGGCTCGCGCCCTCTACCTATTGAGCACTATTAATAATTTAACATTAATAATTATTAATATATTTTTTTTTCATTAATTATGTCCGAAAGAAGAGGGGTAACGCACAAAACATTCTACTAATATTGACACGAGTGACTACATTTATAGTCACCTACCAAAATCCTAACCAACGTTTCGCTCCAAAATATTTGCATTTTCAAAATTTACATTATTTTTTATTTATTTATTTATTATCTAAAAAGTCGATGAGTTTTCATTACAATACTTTGGTGTTATTGTTTTCGATTCAACGTACACTTTTACAAGACAAAGTGATAATTATTAATAATTAATTATTATTATTATTACGAACGGAACGGAACGGAACAAACGTAGGTATAACGAACGGATCTCGAACGAAATATTACATTTTTAAATAACCGTAAGTATAACATGGTTTAATCGCCCGATATATTTCCCTAATAAATAAATCAATTCTAGGTCACCATTCTTTATATTACGAATTAAAATACAAAATTATATATAATTAAATTTAAATGCACACCTAATAATAAATATGAATAGACGTAAAACACATATAATTGCACGTACGCTAAATGAATGAGAGTTAATCTAAGAACAGAGACAGAAAAATTATGATTACAATAATTTGTCAACATTCGACTCAGTTTTACCTAAAGGTACGTTATATATTAAGACGTTGACTAGTTAAAATACTGAATCGAGACAACACAAAACAACAACTATTTAAACCTAAACACGACTACAATAGAATATTAATTAATAATTAATTAGTTTGCAAAACTTGTGCATCGCACTCCGAAATCCCACCAGCTTTTGCATCTGTATAATATCAAACATTAATGCCATGTCAATTAATAAATCAAACGATTACCGCGCGCCGCTCTGTCGGTAATATCATTATTCCGTTATTTTAATAATAATAACGATGGAAATCCCTTTTTCTTTTAGCAACGGAACGAGGCGCGGTCGAAGGTAACTCACAATTCGTCTAAATTAATACAGTACATCTAATAATAAAACATATTATGACTAAATTGGAATAAGCAGATAAAAGCTGAATGAAATAAAGCGTTTTTTTTTTTCAATTTTTCATTAATAATTAGAATTAATTAGATAAATTAATCGAAATGGTGGCGCTCGAGTTTACAATAAATAGTAAACAAACGCGGCCCGCGCACCCACAGACACTACAATGTCTACCGACGCCTCTTCGAGTCATTTTCTTTAATATATTTTATTAATTACTGCCTATCAGTTATTGCACGTTTTACATTTATAATAAATATATAAATACTTGTAAATTTAAATCTCCATCTTTGGTAAGTAATGAGTACCTATTTATTAATATCTGAAATGTTACAAAACTGTTTTTATATATTAAGTATATATTTTTTTACAAAAATCGTAGGGTCGTTAGGACGGCACGATAATATATCTATTCAAGTTCGATGTTTGTTCGGGTTGAAGTCATTATTTGTGATCGGTGGCGCATCTGGCGCTGACGCGAGAGCATTACTTTATATATATTTAAACAACTTTTCTCTATTTACAAATTTTCATTTAAACTAAGACAATTAAAGCCTACTTCGAATAGACGCAGGGTCGCATCCATACATTATTAATATAGCAGGTACCGATCATAATATGTTTAGATATCGATTTTTTTTACGAAACGACATCGTTAGACTAGTATGCACCATTGTTCCGCGAACGGACCATTCTCGTCACCGTGTGACCGGCTAGTTCCCTCTCGCTCGCGTGCGGGCGGCGCGAGGGGGAAGCCACCCCTTCGCATCAGCCACCCCCGACACCTCCCCCTCCTATCTACTACACCTCCCTACCCCCACAACCCTCTCCCCGTATCTCCCTTGGCCGGGCTCGGGAGAGCTCCATCGATTTTCCATCCTTTGATTGCGCGTGCCACCTGACACCGCCCTTAAGCGTAATCCGATTTCTAGTCACCTCAAAATGTTTCTCAAAAACTAACCTACTACGCCCTCCAGTCGCGCGGCCGCGTGGACGCGTGCTGCACCCGCGACGCCGACGACAATTCATGTCCCGAGAATCTTTCTTTTATTTTTTAAAATTTTATCAAAACCTATCACAGTTTTTGATTAGTTTTCATTCTTAATTAGATTAATATATGATTAAAATATAAGTATAGATAATATATATTTTCCAATCTTTAACAATAACTCTATTTTAGTTGGGTCGAGCGCCTCGCCGGAGGCTTTGGCCGGTCTGCTATCTACCGTACCGTAGGTACCGTGAGCGGCAGAGACGAATAGTGACAATACATTTGGCAAGTACTACTAGAGGCGAGCCGGCCGCCGTACACACGATATATCGCCATTTGAGGGTAGCGTTAGGCTATTATTGCTAATTATTTTATTAATCGATAACTATTTCTCGATTACCACAACCTTTCATAAGCGAAGTTGATTGCCACGTTATTGACTATTAATATGTATGGTTGTCATCGTCAGAGCATTAGATGCTTCGTCTTAAATTATTATTGCGCGCTCGAGCTCTCCGTCCGGCGCCCGCCACGTCGCCCGGAGGTCGTCCGGACATGCGCGGTGG
>JBAIZZ010000153.1:436112-450507 GCA_037355905.1 Heliconius aoede
TTTTTTTTTGTAAGTACTTACTTTGAAAATAATTTTATGCTCACACTAATCATAAATGAATCCAGGACTTCTTTGTTGCTAATTCAGTGTTTATTTTCTCAATTTTTAGAGGAAAGAAAAGGGAAACACTTTTTTAAAAACGTACACATACATACATTACACACGTACACATACGTAAATACATTTTAAAAATCTTAAAATTAAATTAAATTTAGAAATATAACACTCTGATCTCCTTTTTTTCTACTAGTTAGAAATATCGAATAGGTATATGTATTTATATATTTATTATGTGTGAGTTCTTTTCCCACCCCGATATATTCGAGGCAATGGTCACAAGACAAAGTATGGCAATGAAATGGAGAACGCAGTGTCTAACACTAGATTATTTTCAAAAAGCTAAAGAAAAAAAACAAGCACTATATTTAAAAAACAAAGTTCGCATGAGATAGCTTTTTTTTGTTCTTTATAAATCGTTATCGAGGAACTGTAACATTTTCTTCCCTTGCGTATATCACAAACTCTATTAACAACTAATTACATAAAATATACGTTATTCCTTTTTAATACGATTTCTTTTTGAATGACACTAATAAATAGTATAAAGTACGTTCTAAAATATAACTTAAGCCCATAGTAATAAGTTCAAAACAAATTGTGCCACAGTTCTAGGTAATTTAATGATTTTCCCTTATATTCAACGTAAAATCAGCCTTAACTCTAAATAATAGGTGTCATTTTTGATTAATAATATCTATGTTAGGGTGTTAGGGGCCTTTTTAGTCGCTATGAGGGTGGATGTTGGTTTCCATAGCAAAAAAATATAAATATAACTTAATTTCTATACTTAAGAAAATATTATTCTTAGTTATTCTTTGTAGCTTTCTCGAATAAATGATATTAAACAAATATTTTTGTTAGGTGAATTTATTAGGTCGCCTTGTACCTAATTAATATTTAATAATTTTGTAACTAAATTTGAATCATGAAGGGCACCAATTATATGTAGCTTAGGCGACAGTACAATAGAATAGTATTATATTATTGAGCTGGCCTGATGATGCAGCAAATGAATGAATTATGGATATTATTGTATTCAGAATTTGGGTACGAGAGTAATGGAAACAAACTCAATCAGGGTGGCCACCCCTGGGGTCAACGTCCGCACTCAGTTTTGTAGGCCGAATACAAGTGTTATTTTGGTAATGCTATAGAATACGGATTTCCTGGTTAGACAAAGATATCTCATATATATTATTTTTTATTATATGTACCATATACCTAATACAAAATTAGTTTTAAGACAACCTTGTGTTAAGACACTGTGTTTGCCACTTTTCGCCCAATTCTGGAGGCATTGCATGTTAAGTGGGGGAACTCAACGCCGTGCTTTGCTTCGACACCAGAGCAAACGTTGTTCTGAAAATTATTCTGATAACGAGGTGAGGCGCGGAGTCGAGTTCCCTCTAACTTCCCTGCTATAAGTGAAACAGCGTGAAGTCAAAAAAATAATAATCTGTCCTTAAAGTAGAAATAAAAAATTATTGTACAGCAATTATTACGAATAATAATAACACATTTTTCTTTTATATTTGACATATAATTACATTTAACTAATATAATGGACAAAATATTACAAAGCACAGATAAAAATTATAAATTCTTATTTATAGTTATATAAATAATACAAAAATCGCACCCCTTATCAAAGTTATTATTAAAACTCTATAATATTTGGCATAAACACGTTTGGACATAAAAACAATCTGTCACATGGTCAGCTGTTACGAATATCTACGTAACAATCAACGGGAATCGAACCTAAGCCCCACATTACGGTATCGTCACGCACGCTGTGTTTTAATGCGCTGAATTATTCAACAGGACATAAATATTTCGTGCACGCCATTTACATAGTGATGTAGAGTAGATTAGGTTTTGTAGAAGTTTTTTTTCATTTAATTTTTGCTTATATGTGACGGTTATGAACTCGATTCCCATTTGGTGCAAATAATTATTTTCATAAAACAAAGCGCGGCGCTGAGTTCCGACACTTATTACGCAATAGCACTAAAATTATGTGTAAGCACTAAAATCGCTCTACCCTTTCTATTGTATTTTAGTCTATCATATTAAAAAAATCGATTACAAATTGGTCAGGAACGAGTTCGACGCGCACTTAATATTTTTTTTATATTGCTCTTTTTTTTCTCTTTTTATAATACCTCGTTATAAATAAAACATTACTCTGTACCGCCGCTCGCGCCAAACATGTGCGGATTTCATATCACGACCATCGACAAATATGGAGAGAACTTTTCATAAGCTAGTTAAAGCTTTGTGAAGGTAAAGTTTTCGCAGCTGTAGTATACCTACCCACATTAGATGTTGGGAAATATGAATAAAAGATGAGTTTTTGTTATACTTGACGTGCTATCGAAACTTTTAGTATGTTAGTTGTGGTTTAAATATCGATTATTTTATTTCAAAGAAATTTCGATTGTTGAATTTTTTTCTTATTAGTATATAGAATAATATTATGAATCTGTTTGTTGTGGGTTCGACTCCCACTCGAGGAAATGACATATTTAATATTTTCATGTCCTCGCTCGTTAACGAGGCAAAACGCAGCGTTAAGTTTCGTCACTCAACACGCAATGCCTCCGAATTCGGTGGGGATCGGAAGTGTCTTTGCACTGGGTACTCAGGTGCCCTCTCTCTCGGAATCGGTGGGGGAGAGGGAAGGATGGTATACGCAGTGTCTTAGCACCATGCTGCCACTGACTACCCCGCTATTCGCGTGATACAGCGTGTCAAGGAAACGTTGATTTTTATATCTCCATTTTGGTAAGTTACGACACTGTACGCGGAATATCGGTTAAAAATAATAGATTACAAATAACTTCAAAACATCTTCCAACTTTCACATTTATAATATTAGTAGTAGAATAATAAAAGTTCTCTCCATACAAATCGCTGTAATGTCGCGTGTCCGAGTGCGTGTGCGCAGTTATAATTAGTTTATGCGGTGTCTCTTATCTCCTTAGCCAGGGGACGGGGACTGACGGGCCCTTATAGTATAGGAGTTGGCTGTGGAAATAGCAAATGTTTAGGGTTTTTTTGTTCATTTAAATAAATTCATTTGTAATATTGGTATTTTTTTTTGTTTCGTTCTAATATTGTTTATTTTCTTATAACATGATATAGCTATCTTCTATCCACAGAAAATAAACGTCTTATATGTATAAAGCTAAATCGCTATATATGCATAGCTATAGCTTTATTCGCGAATTTAAAAACAAGTAAATACTACTATGCTTACTCAGTTCTGTCCACTGTATATCGAAATGAATAGGTTTTTATCAACTAAAAATTAATTATCTACATTATTTATATAATCGTTAATGCTCGCAATAATATAATGACACTATGACATATGTTTAAATATTAGAAAATTCATGATTTTTAATATTATTAATAACTTTGATGACGAATCTACGAATAAAACACGCTCGTTCCTAGACTAAAATTAAAGGGGATAACTAACCCTTCCTCATTAGCGTTTTAAAACGGGGTCCACTCGATCAAATGTGTAACTCCCATCAATTCTACATAGCCCCTTGTACACTACGTAAATTAAAAATTCTAGGTACATGACAGAAATGTTTTAGGGGTTCCGTACTTCAAAAGAAAAAACGGAGCCCTATAGGATCACATTTGTTCGTTTATCTCAAGATTGCGTGGAAGTATAGTCCCTTTTGAGTATAGAAAAAAATTAAGTCAATGAAATTAAAGGATACGAGAGTTTATGCATTGTTTTTGCCGCATTTTGGCAAGAAGTACGAACTTACAATACAAACACAATACAAAAAGGAAAAAATCCTGAAAATTAATATACATTTATTTTATACAAAGTGTGTGTAAATTTAAGTTAATCTACTTTTATAAGTCACATTCCCGTTGACCTACAATCGTGAAAATAGTACGGAACCCTTGGTAATTGAGACCGTCTCGCACTTGATCACTTTTTGACATCGATATATTGACAAAATTCTGTAGTATAGTACCTATAGTTTAGAATAAAAGATTTATGGGTCATCGCGATTTTATTTACAAGACAGATTGTGTCAGATAAAAGCCTTTTGTTATTTTTAACAGTCAACTATTGTTGACTTTATACTGATAATTTTTGATCCACCCTAATATTTTTCAATGGTAGTAGCAATGTGTTGTAGGGTTAAAATAATTTAAAATGTTGCGTCATCTGTGTAACTTTAATGTTTTTGGTTTTTTTCTATATTATATTAAAATAACTTTAAAATTATGAGATAGTCGGTCGATCGGGAACGGAGGGTCTTAACTCTAGATTGCCTGCTATGTGCGGGATAAAATGTGAATCTAAAAGAAATTTAAAATAGTCTTAATACTTCGCTAAAATAAAGTATGTAAATCAAAATTAAACTTTTATTGAGTTGATACGTGACTTATAGTATATTTTTTCTGCTCTAATCTATACGTACGGGAAATGCGTGAAGCTAAAAACCCGTATAATATTTTTTTTAAAACGGGCATAGAGGTATCTTGAGCAATTTAATCTCATAATTAACAACTACCTTAAGCCTCACCTTTTTATTCGTAATATAAATATTATGTTATGTACCTCCTAGCCTGGCGGCTCCATCCGCTTGAACTATACGAATATTTAATAAATATGTTTATGAAATTATTTTCAGTTTAGGAGGTGAATTCTAAAAAACATCGAAATACTTGTTCAGAGAAATAAATATTTTTAATCGCGATTTAATACTTTTTCTATAAAAACTTTCATCACCCCATATTCATTAAACAATTTTTTTTATAATATTTCTAAAGATTTCTTATATAAAATATTATCAGCGACAAAAAAATAAATAATAAATAATATAGGTTATTCATGCAATTATACTAAGATAAGATACCAGGAAGATGTATTAAAAATATGGACTATGAATTAGAATTGCATAATCGCTCATGTTTTATAGTTTTTACTTATAAGCTATTACGATCGATTGAGTCATGAGACTCATCCACCCACCACATCCCACACATTCCCACACTTTACACCCAATTTTCTTGACAGATGTTAACGGCGTGCTTTCATAAGACTTTATTATGAAACTCCTGCCACACAAACGTATTTTTATCGATAATTTCTCTCATTATTTTTAGATTCCCAACAGTGCGAATGCACTTTTGGCAACGCACGCTTCCTCGTTGGTTATGGCATTTCAAAAATGTAGAAAACACATGCAATATTAAGTCTTATATGTATATGTTTAAGAGTGGTTTTCGATGACACAACAATATCATGACATTTTATACTATGACATGTAGAAGTTTTCGGATAAGAATAAACAAGTGACACACAATTCGATCAGATGAACATAGAAAGTTGAATTGCTCAGTTGTGTAAAGAAATATAGTGATTAAAGTTCAAGTAACAAATTTATTTGATGAAATTGTGCCATTAACGAAATGAATACAAGAAAACATAAAAATAAAAATCGCCCTCGACCAAAAGTAATTTCAGAAATAAAAACTGAGGACACATCTGGAAATTTAGACATAATTGAACAAAAAGATAGCGCACAAATCGAAATTTCTAAGGAAGGAGAAATTATTGAGTCAATAGAAGCAAAATGCGAAGAAAATGTTCAAGATAAAACAACAATTTGTGATGTACCTAAGAAACCAAAACGTAAAAAAGGTAAGAAGAAAGTGGATGAATGGGTCGAAGAGATTTTATCGGACAGTAATGAAAAGCTACATGAAGATAATGCGAATGTAAAAACTGAAAATGAAGACAGTATGACAACAATTCCTGCACGTAAAAAGAAAAATAAAGGTAAAAAAACTGAAATTGTTGTAAATATTGAACAAAATCCAGTTTTAGAAGAAGTTATTACTGAATCAGAAAATAAAATAAAACCAGCGACTGTTACAAGTAACGAAATGGTAGCAGACGAGATAAAGAGAAGCGAAGCTACTCAAACAGATACCAAAGAAACTACAGCAACTAAGAAAAAAAAAAAGAAGAAAAATCGCCATGACTCTGATAAATCAGACGTAAATGAATCTTGTACCCTCGCGTTTCAAAAGTTGTTAGAACCAACAAATATTAATAATGAAGAAGAAAATTCATTACAAAATGCTGTTATGGTACAAGTTCAAAAAGATGACAGCAAAACTGTTGACTTTTTGTCATCTAAAGAAAATATAACAGATACATTAGAAAATAAAGAAAATATAAAGGGTAAAAGAAAACAAAAGAAAAATAAAAATGCGTCTATTGAAACAGAAACATATGTAGAAATTAAAAACAAACAAGACAATTTTATATTGTCTCCAGATACAATAAAATCAGAAAATATTACAGAAAGTGTGACTACAGCAGAATTGAGCCCAAAACTAAAAGCAAAAATAGCTAAACCTGTACAAAAACGTAAAGTTAAATCTGAATTAGAAAACTTTCTCGATAGTACAGATAAAAATGCTAAAATACATAAATTAGAAGATAATATAGAAAATCTTAACAGTCCTCAAAAATGTCTTGTTGATGAACTAAAGGAAGGTGTTGATAATACTATAAAAGAGCCTCAAGTTAAAAATTTACCGGAAAGAGTATATATTATTACAGAGGTAGACAATGGTTCATTATCAAGATTGGAGACATCAGATGATAATTCTGGTTTTATAGAAGTTAAAGTTGGCAAACATAAGAAAAAACCGATACAGATAAATAAAGATGTGCGTATAGTCCCAGATGAACCAATTACGGTCGAAGTAAAAAATAACGACCAATTGCAACAAGAATTGGAAAAAAGTGATTTACTCTCTGATGTACAACAAATTGACATAAAAGAAAGCTTTAAGCCAGAAGAGTTAAAGGGTTTGAAAGTAGCTACCCCAGATTTGATACAATATCCACGTTCTACAAGTCAATTAAACATTGATGATAGTAATAATAATACACTTATACAAGAAATTGTGGTATCAGATGTAATAAAACTGGATATTCCTGTATGCATATCCACACCGGTTGTAGAAGGATCCGGGGAATCGCCAGAGGTTAGGATTACGAAGGAACCTATAAAACTTTCTCAAGGTAAGCAAAAATATAATAAAGCTAACAATGAAAAGACTGATATTAAATCAAAAATGTTTGAAGTGAGTAAAGAAATGGAAGAATTAAGACGTTCGATTGAACGATCTTTAGCAGGTTTAACAGGCTCAGAAGCATGTGATAGTAAAGTAGATAAAGAATTTGAAGAATTATTTCAAAGTCAGCGTGAAGAAGAATTAAAGTTGACCCTCGTACCTGATGAAGGTCTTGGGCAGGAGATGCGTAAACCAGAAAGTAAAATACAAGAACCAGAAAATAAAAAATCTTTTGAAATACAAGATATTGTTAGTATGGTGACAAGTGATAAAAATAATGATGACACAACCATACAAATGCAAACAAGTAATAATAATATAGATAATACTGCTCCTGTGTGTCCAGCAAGGACAAAAAGTAAAGGGAAATCAAAGAGAAAAAGTAAAAAAGAACCATTACAAATGAACACTAATACATCAGAAACACAAGGAGCCTCTACCTCTAATCAAGTTTCACAAAGTGAAGCAATTAAAACTTCTGATAAAACGAAACAAAAAACTGATAATAGTAATACTAGCTCTTCTAACGAAAAGGGGAAGCAACAATCCATTGACATAAATAATAGTGAAGTATCAGCCAAAAATCTCTGCCTGGATTTATCTTTTGAGCCTATCGAACATTTTGAAGAAGCGCTTACTTCTAGCGCCGAAGACGTCAATAAAAGTTTTGATATTATTGCGAATGAAGCCACACAAAAAACAGAACACTCAAATTATCAAAATACGCCACAAATAAACGTAATTGCTCCTTCTGAAGATGGACAAGACGATAAAGGAAAAGCTTCTAAAATTAAAAGTCCTGTTTCACAGCCAAAAAACTTGCTAGGCCATCCAAATATTCCTGTACCATCGAATAAAAACGATTTTAAAAAGGAGAAAAATAAACCTCCAAGTTCAATACAAGCAAAAGTTAAGGTAAAAGATTCAAATGAGATTGACAAGGCTGAGAAACAACACAATTCACAAACTAGAAAACTAATTAAAGACGCCAGTGGTCACGACACTTTTTCGTACATGCTGAATGAAAATGAAAATTTTATGTACAAATACAATTTTCGTAACGTTTTCTTGCAAAGTGTTTGTCACTTTTGCAAAAAAGATTTGATTCAAAGAATACCTTGCAAATTCTGTTCTTTGGTATTTTACTGCAGCCAGAAGCACAAGGATGATGATTGGTCGAAACACCAATCATTATGTTTTGCTGTGTGCACTATATCTCATTTGAAGGGTAAGTATTTTTTATTTATTTTCTCAAAATAAATATAAAACAGAAAAAGATTTTCTATTAAAATGTTATATACTCGTATGTGTATTAAAATGTTTCAGAACAAAAATTCATTTACGCTGACATAAAGAACTTAACTGGCCACGGGTATAGACTACTCCGAATGCAAACGATACTTTCTTGTGAGAAAATTATGAAAAGGAAACTAGTGCCTTGGGAACAGGAAGCACTGCTCTACGCCAGGATGTGTGCTGACGTTGTATGCAGGGAATGGAAGCAAAGCAAGTTGAAGGATTGTGAAGGATGTGGTCAGGTGAATAAATGTATCATTGAAATTCAACATGGATTGTGGACACATGGATATTTCATTTTCTTATTCTATCTAAGCAGAGTGTGGCTTTTCTGAAACATAAGTCTCTTAATTCGTCGAAAAAATATGACGAGAAGACAGTGGTTTGTTATTAAGTTTCTCTACCCACATAAAAGCAGTAAAACATTATTTAAAAGAGGCAGAAAAACAAACAAGTCATTATTTTTCACAGAAAGTTGATTTCTGAAAATTTCATTAAAATTAGTTTCCGTATCTTGAAAATATATTTTTTTTTCAGATTTCATATTGCATAGACCATCCAGAACATTTACCAGCAGCCCACGAGCAATGGTGTAAATCATATGGCTTATATCAAAAGATAGTAAAATATCAGCAGACAAAAGGCAGGGTGGAACCAAAACTGCCCACGAGAGTGTTATCTCACTACCGTATTCCAGGCAATTTGAACGAGATCATAGGGTCTATGTATGAAGAAAAAATTGGTAATATGTATACAAGTTTTAATATAATATCACTTTATTTTAAATAATACCAAAGTTTATAAAAAAATATTAAAAATTTTTTAAAATTGCAAGTTTATCTTATCACATGTGTATGTACACAGACAAATAAATTCCGCTAACGCCTTACACTCGAAAATTCTCCGATTCCGGTGTCCCGGAGTCTTTTCTTTTCTTCTCTCCTTCCGCCTGTCTATATCACAACGAGAAGCTAAAAAAATGTTTCAAAAATGGAAGACTCAATGTTTTTTTCTTATGTGAATAAAACTAACGAGACAGGTTGTATCATATTATGAACTACCGGAATTTTCTGTGAAACGCTTTGACTCACTTATTTAATTAAATCACAGTTTGAAAATTAGCCAAGAATATAAATGTATATTTAATTAGATATTATTAGTAAGGAATGTCAAACAAGACTGTAATTTCATATATCTTGGAAATATGTATATATTTTATATTATTATATGTATATATAATACTTAAAAATATTAAATATTTACTATCAACACAGTATACATATTCGATTTATAAAGCAAGTGAGTGGTAAGATAGGCAGAGGGAGACGTCGGTTAAAATAAAATCCCTCGAGAGCATGGACAAGACGAGAGAGACATGCAGAGGCTGTTAGCGTTCTGTTCTCTAAGGCTATAGGAATAAGCTGAACATACAACATTCGAAACCATTCGAAGTTTGGCTTATGACCAAACCACCAGTCATAAATAAATTAATGGAGTATACCGAAATCCAATCTGTGTATTTATAAATATATTAAAAATATTACGTATTGACAAGTGGAATTTAAAACTGTTCTTTCAAAAGATAAACCTTTCGACATTTATTCTAGTCTTTTCGAATCGATACGATATGGGTTCCTTTAAAAAGCACGTACACCTCCAGCTGCTCCTCCTCGGGGTCGGGGACGGCACTGATAACTTACAATAAGACGATCCGAAAGCTAAACAGCCTAAGAAATAGAGATATTCTTTTGAAAAAATCTATTGACCCACTTAAAAATCTCTTTCGTACATTTACCTATATTTAAAGTGAATATTACATATTTTGTTTTTAGACATGGATGATATACACTATGCAGCCCTTACACAAATCGCCACGGCGCCTTTGACAACTGCTTTCAGCTACCAACTTTATAGCAGTGAAATAAACTCTACCAAAACTAATGGATTGAATAAGGTAAACTAGATTATTTTGTTTTCTATAAATTGATAAATATTCCCACCCTGGCAACATGAAGAGTGACGTTGAGTTCCGCTAATTAAAGTAATGTCTCGGGCAGAGAACAGTGTGTCCAGACACTTACTTTACTTGTGGCATGGATAGTGAAGCGTGAGGCTGATAAATATGTTTGTTAATATATTAAATTTGAATTAGAAAGAACTTGTTCACAATTATTGTAAAGTGGAAGAAAAAATTCTAAAAAATTCTACGCCCTCTACAATCGTAGACTATTACGAATTCATAAAGTAATAAATATTATACGATTTAAACTTTCAGAAATCAACATTCACAATACACTCTATAGCAAACGATCTGCAGTTCGAAGCTGATTTCCTCAATAAATGGGAGATATTTTTCCTTCATGTCATCGATACCAAAAATTTAAGAGTCGTGCTTATCGGAATGGACTTGAATCCTAACAACTTGCCTTTGGATATTATTGGTAAAATCAGGTAAAATCAATAAAGTGAGGAAGTTCAGAACATCGTGACGCAGTGGTATAGCTTTTAATCGTAAACGTGATAGTTGTGGGTTCGACCACGTGTCAGGGACTAAATTATTTGCATTACCCTGCTCTGGTAAGAAAAAGAGTGTTAGTGTAGTGTCTTGAATTCGAGTGGAAAGTGAAGAACAGAGTGTCTTGACAATAAATGTTCTTTGACTGCTTAAATTAAAAGAAAATTAAACGTATTTGAGTGTGCACTATAACTTCATCTTTTGAAAAAATAATATTCTTCATGATTAATTGCCTTTTACGATTCAAAAATTTCTACATAAAAGAACAAAAATAAAACAATACTTCAAATAAGTTAAAAATTTAAATCAAGCCGTTTGGCCTTCCATTATGAAACAGTAGCTCAGTTTATTTGTCTGTCATAAACTCGTCTCCGCCATGTCTGGCTCGCTGTCTGTCTGGCCTTTGATGTCAAACGATCGTTTAATAAAGTGAATTCATATTTTACATATTTTATTTTCGTGTGACATGCAATTTCGCTTTAATTTTTTTCTTTTATAAGTCTTTATATAGTTTTTCTTTTTCATTCAGTCTTTTTTTAAGTAAATCTATAAAAAATACAGAAAAAAAAAAACAAATATAAAAACATTCTTGTAGTGTAGTTATGTAGTGTGACCTTAAAGGATGGTCATGGATTCAAATTCCAGACATTATATAATAAGAAGTTATTTGGATTTAATTATTATTAACTACCCGCTGTATCCCCCATATAGCAGGGATGGTCCACTTCATTCCCCGTTCTTCGATAATTATCGAGACATAGCCTTTTTAGTGGAAGAATGCGAAGTATCGCTTTGTCTTCACACTTGAGCGAGGAAATGAAAATAATTCATTCCTCCGAGTGGGAATCGAATTCAAAACTGCCGTATTTACAATTAGACCACAATGCCAAGACGGCTCCAAGTACTTTTTTTCCCCAATTCAAATCTCCCTACTTACCTATCATTTTTATACAAACTAGACTATATTTATCTAGATTCTTTATATTATTATACATAAAATATAATATCTATGTTTTTATACGTTTCAGGCTATGTGAAAACTGTAAAGTCAATCAACGTCGTGTTATTTTCGATTTCCATGATAAGCAATCTTATGAAGATTATTACGCTAGCGACGATTTTTCTACACCTGATATTGGTAAATGATGTGAACATTTTAATATCAGTATATTTATTACCAAAAAGGCCGAAATCCGATGAGAAAAAAATATTAATAGTCACCCATATGAAAAGATATTTTCGTTTACCAACTCTGCTTCGGGATACTGCGTTGTGGGGTTACGTGTACGCCGTCCAATGCCATGACCGTATGGAACAGAATGTCTTAACTCTATATTTCCTCGGATTACCCCGCTATATGTAGGATACAACGTGAAGCTTTTTTAATTGTAATTTAAGATCTGTAGACTAATATGTAATTGATATAAAAACGTTTCACACGATTCGACTTAAAGAGTAACTTGAAAATAGAAAATAATATATCTCTAAAATAAAATTGTTTTTATATTGCGAGCATTATAAAATACGTAATTTATTTATTATTTTTATTATTTACAGTGTGTGCTTTCAACCCCAACATACAAAGGACATCTACATATAAAATAGAAGATATTTGGCCGATGACTTTAAAATATATTTTTAAGCAACGAGTGCCTTTCCTTCTTACTTCATACACTTTAAACGAATTAAAACGGGACATCGATAGAGCCAAGGAATGCTCTAAAATCGATTTTAAAATTATCTCTGAACCAAAATTGAATCCCTTCACTAGTGTGCGACCTGATAGAAACTTCATAACTGATCATGAAATGCCTTTGTTATTTAAGAATTATTGTTTTAGTGTCGTGTGTGCTGTTTGAATTTGTTTTTAATCTGTTATTTCAATTAAATTATTCTGCCATTTTTGTTTATTATTTTAATTAATCGAATCATCGTTAACAAATAAAAGGCTCGAGAAATATAGAAAGTTAAGAATCTATACTGTCCAAATAACAAACAAAAAAACATAAACTAAAATGAAATTAAATATTTTTATTGAATATCTGACACACACGATGATGCTTACTGGGAAAAAATACTCCGTTCTCCACTTTCCGCAGAATTCACGTGTCATTTAGTGTCGAGAGACAAAACTCAACGCCACGCTTTGCCTCGTTACACGAGTGAGAATCAAACCCAGAACGCAAACGCGGTAACAGCACGCATCTGCCCTTGCACCACGACTGGCCTCGGCCCTAATTATATTTGATTATTTCCATGTCATGTCTCATGTAGAAATATATCACAGCACTACTTTTCAAATAAATTGTCATGCAAGAAGAGCATGAAGATATAAGGAAAATGAAAATGAAATTATGCCAAGGGGTATTAAATACAAAACAGCAAAAAAAATTTTCAATTATTTTATTTCTCATATCAGTCTTGAACTCGAATGTATATATACACATGTATATATTACAAGAATATATAAAACTGAGAACTACTAATAAACCAAACACTTTTATTAGTAGTTTTCAATATTAAAGATAGCCCCGTAATGTGAAACCGTCATTACAAAAAGATATTTTTTTAAAAATGGCAGAAACAATAAAATTATCATAAATGTTATATTTTAAATATATATAATAAATAAAAATCCATTTATTTGTGTTTTTACATATTTTTATTCGAGATCGGCCGAACGCTAGTACAATATAATGATAATCTATATACTTTGAAATTTTTGAAAAACTGTATAGCAGTCAGTGTAATAGTAACTTTTTAAATGCACTCAAGATAATAACAATCAGCATTTAACAAACATTAAATTAATATGTGATTTAATGTTAATTAAACGGTAATTAACGTTTACAATTAAAAATATTTTAAATTTTTAATCTGGAAATTCAAATGATATTTTATAGTATTTTCCGTGACTTAATATAATAAAATCAAATATTCTATATTGAAGTTAGGTCACTGTAACACTGACTGTGTCTATATAAAAATCTCTCGTACATATAGTACAGGAGCTGGCAAAAAAAAATTACTTTGTAAGGAAAAATAACCATATTATTCTTAATCTTGAAATGTCATAATATACTGAGAAGTATAGAAAAAAGGTGTAGTGAAGCTTATTTTTATAGAATTACTTAAAATAATTAAAATGCTAGTTCATTACTGCATGGTAATAGTTTTTACTTAACAAAAAAAATGCAAGTTAAATTGAACAATTAAACACTTTTTAATTAGTAGTTATATATATAGTACTGTGTCTAATTATTCGAAAAAAAAAACATATTAACACTACATATAATTTTTTGATTTTTTTTTAAATACATGGCTAAAAGTTTCAACTGTTAATTATAAAAAAACAAAAAAACTTATTTTACAATCTATTCTAGTATT
>JBAIZZ010000153.1:450607-533791 GCA_037355905.1 Heliconius aoede
AAAAAAAGATACAAAAATCAAGACATAGCGCTTTTTGCCTTTGTAACCATGTAATTATAACTAAATTACCGAATTTACTCTCCAATGTGGGGCTTATCGGCGGCGATTTTTGTATTCTCGTAGGTATATACGTCGGTATACCTACGTTTACATAAAAATTATATTTAATTCATTGAAATTAAGAAAAAAAGAAAAAATATTAATAATAAAACTTACCTTCTACAGGTGGTTGAAAATTCCCTTTAAAATGTGGATTAATCAACACTTTTTTCCCCGCCAGGCCACTAGGTAGATTAGATAAATTGGGTAAATTTGGTAAATTAGGGGTAAGCACAGGTAACATTCTGACCTCTGGCTCCCTTTTAGGTAATACCAGAGGCTGTCTTACAACTTGGGGAAATACTTCATTTGGGGGAAACCTAGGATTGTAGGGTCGCGGAAAGTACATTTGTCTACCAAAACTGGGTCTAATATTGGGATTGAAATCGTCTCTAAACGGAAATCTTTGATTAAATTCATCTGGCGGTAATTCTGGACCCATTTGGGGTAAGTCTGGCCTCATTTGAGGTAATTCTGGCCGCAATTGAGGTAATTCTGGTCTCATGTGGGGCAACTCTGGCCCCATTTGGGGTAAATCTAGTCTAATTTGGGGACGTATTTGTGGAGGAGGGAAGGATGACCGTTGGTTGAAGTTACCCTAAAACATAAAAAAAAAATTTTTTTTAATTATAATTGTAAAAATATTAAATAATATTGTAATAAAATAAAGATAATACAGTGATGGTTTTATTTAAGAGCTTCATATTAGTTTTTTGGTGGATAATAATGGGTTTTTTTAGCTTCACACTGTCTTCTATAAGTTATAGTGCTTACTATATGCGATGCAGAGGTAACCTACCTAGTGTAAATACACTCTGTTCCCATTAAGACTTCCATTCCCCACTATCCGCCGAATTTTAAAGGCATTGCAAGTTAAGTGGTGACACTCAAACCCTCATCTCTCCTGAGTGGGAATAGAACTCATAACCGTCGTGTATAAAGTAGCACGCTTGTGCTCCTGCGCCACGACTGACCTTTATCTAATTGTGAATATCATTGTAAAACGTAACAATATACTTTAACTATTTTAAGCATTAATTTTAAATTAATTAATAAAGATCAATAAATACAAAATATGATATAAAAAAATTAAAACACACCCTAAAGCTATAATTATTACGCCTGTAGGGATGATTCTGTCGGTATTGTGGGTTCCTCCAAGATCGACCTCTATTGAATCCGGGATGAGGAACAAATACTTTATCTGTAGAAATAAAAAATATATATTTAGAGCTTGCACACATTCACAAAATTTGAACGAGCACTTGTACGTCCAAATCCGTTCGCTATGTTCAAATTTTTATATGTGATTTTGATCCTTTGCTAATTTAGTGTATTCCAAAAATAACTGAAAAAATATACATAAGTGTCAATTTTTCACTTATCACTAATTTTTTTTTTGACTATGAGGGAATAATAGTATAATATTTTTTTATACAATTATATATTTCGTTTAAGTTTCTGAATGTAAGTATAGTTACAAAGTCTGTTTCTTAAATAATTTAGTATTAGTGAAGATATCCTTACCTAATGAATCTGGTATATTTCTCGGTAAAGGGGCACGGGTGGGCCCTCTTTCCATTGGAGGTTCTCGATTATCCCCTGCATCTATAAAATAAAGAACGCCATACAAAATAAGCTTCTTTATAGCTTTCCACTTAACATAGCTGGGTAGAGGGAACCTGAGAACCTTCCAGTCACCTGCTATGCCACGATGACACATAATTCTCAAGTTATATTAGTTTGTATTAATATTTGTCAACAAATTATAATTAATCTGTCATTGAATATTAAAATTATGAGCTAAAATACTATGTCCTACTGTTTTTGTAAATTCCTTTATATTCCTAAGGGGTCATCATGTGATGCACAAAAAATCGTTTTCTTTTCCATAAATTGCTTTCTTAATGTGTCTAAAATACGGTAGTAGTGATATTTATTTTAGATTAGAGGCTGTCGTGGCGCAGTGGCACAAGGGTGTGGCGAATAAACGCGACGATTGTGCGTTCAAACTTTCCTCCATTGTATCTTAAAAATGGCTTGATCGAATGACTTGAAGTTTAAAGGGTTGGGGATTCAGTACATGTAAACACATGGAATGAATATAGACGATCAAAAAGTCCCAAAATTTGGATTTTTCATAACAAAAAACAAAAAAGATAGATTAGATTACCTAATGGAACTGTCATCTCTGATGGAACAATTTGTGGTGACTCGATAGGTGCAGCAGGCTGAAACCAAATATTCATAATTAATATTAACTACCATTAATAATTATTATTGTGTTTATTTCTCTCTCTCTTCAACAATTATGTTCTCAAAACTTTGGTAGTTTTGGTATTGTAAGTGAAGTCAATCAAGGCCAAAACCAAGAGTATTTCAATATGTTATATTAATTTAAGTTGGCAGCATCTTATAGAAACTTTCAGATGATTCGGCAAGTATTTAATATGGAATATTTTTGCATGGTATAGTATGTGTTATTATTAATTATTATTATTATATTATATGTGTAATGGATATTGGATTAGAGGTTGATTGTGGATCAAGCCAACATCCTCATATGAATTATTTTCATTATCTCAATTTGGTTGGATAGTGTCACTCTAAGCTCTACGCTAAGCAGGAAAAAATCCGTCCCGTCGGACAAAAACATAAAATAAAATGCGGGATTCCGGATCTATCTAGCCTACAACCATTCCGGGAAGCCAGTGAACAACTCCTCGAAATTCCACAAATTATATCCCACATATAGCAGGGTCGGCCAAGGGGACCTGGATACATTAAAACACCTTGTTCCCATTAAGACCCTTCTACTCCCTGCTTTCTGCTGAACTCAAGGGGCATATGAAGTATTAGAAGACAAAAACAATCAATTCATGCAACATAAGAACATTCAAAAAATTAATTGATATAGTTATTTACTTTGAAAAATAATATTACAGTATTTGCTCCTATGTACATAATTAATATACTAATTATCAAAACAACTCACAATTGCTGGTGGTACTGTCCTCTCTTCACAGGGTTCACTAAATGATGGATAACCACTTGGTTCTACTTGAACATTTGGCACTTCTACTGTTATGTTTGGAACAACACATTCTGTTTCTGATTTCGCATAGGTTTGTGGAGGCTAGAATTATAACATTTTAAAATTATTTCATTACTTATCTTAACTCTGTACCCATATATGTATAGAATAAGCAGAAGGAATCAACTGTTAGCATACTCAATTTTATGTTGTTTAGCAAAAATGTGCTTAGTTTTTAGGGAATTGAATTCACATCTGTTGCCTTTACAGTAATTTGTTGTGTTATGATGGCCCCTCTGTATTCTTACTTAATTTATAAATGTATGTTATGAATAAATCATAATTTGAATAACATGCTATATATCATTTATATAATATATTGACAAAAGGTATTGATTAAATTGATATTACATTAATTAGTATTTGAGCTTCAAACATACAAAAAAAATATATAGCAATAATATTGCTTTTATAATTAATTTATAGGGGATGTATATAGTGGGAATAATTATAACACAAAAAAGAAATCTTTATTATTTGAACCATTAATTTAGGACTTTTGTAATAGATTTGTTTACTTACAGGGTTATATTCTACATTTTGTCGATTAAACTCCGTGGGCACTGGTTCGACTGCTTCATTATACGATACAATAGAACTTGGTACATTTTGTGAAGTACCATTGTCGTAATCATCAGCCAAGAGTTCATCTTCTTCTTCATTACCTAAATTATAGTCTGCAAGACTGTGATCACCTAAATCATCGCCGAGTAAATCCTCGCTGCAAATAAATTATATTGATCTTAACGCTAGCACGGAAATTTTCTTAGTCATAAATTGTGACTTTAAAACAATATGACACAAGGCTTTTTATTATAATAATGTATAATTGTTTATAAGAATCGATTGTTGCATTTGTTAGATAAAAATACGATTTAATAAGTAAATTATAAATAAATAAAAACACTAACTTGTCCGACATGTTGACAAAAATCCTTGCGTTCTAATTTTATTCACAGATTAAAAATGATTTGTGACTCACATAGACTGTCTAATGTAGCATAGATAACAAAAACCATACAAATATTCGTCAGACGTCATTTAGTTATATAATCAAATTAATACAAATATTATTTAATTAAATTACATTTCATTGATTGAAGAAAAATTATATATATTAAGAAAAGCTTAACAAAGTACAATACTTAAAACTGCACTTACATCAGTTACGCTGATTCCGAGTTAAGCGTATCTGACGCACAGAAAAACCGACAAACAGATTAAAAAGACATTGTTATAGATCCTATTACATTTATAAATGGCCACAGTATTAATTTTTTTTCTATGTATAGACCGCGATCGGTTACAATTTTATTGTAAGTATGCATATAGAGGCCGTCGTTGCGCAGTGGCACAAGACTGTCGAGGTGCCGTTGTAAAACGACTAAACATTTTTAGTATTATTAAAAAAACAAAACATTTTTAGTGTTATTATTTTTATTTAAAATTCATAATTATCTCGAAATGACAAAAACGTTGCAATATTAAAATATTCCGGCATTACATTAAGCAATTTTCTATAATCTTCTGTAAAGTCTTCTGGATTATAAATTTTATTTGCAGTATGGGAAATATCCACTATTGTATGAGATTGGAGATCACGTGGTACCTGTTTTATATAAAAATAAATATAAATTTTCAATATTTTTTCACCTTCAAGCGGTATCCCTCACATAGCAAGGAAAGCAGAGGGAACCTGGCGTTAGGTTACCTTGATCCCATGTAAACACTTGTTGCCCACCTTCCGCCGAATTGTCAAGAATTGCGGATTGACTAACGAAACGCAGGAGCACAAGCGTGCAACTAACACGACAGGTTGTGGGTTCTATTCCCAAAAGGAAATGAAATATTTAATATTTTTTATTTCCTCGCTTTGGTAACGAGGCAAAGGGCGGCGTTTAGTTCGGCCACCCAACAGGAAATGCCTGCATGGAAAGTTTGTAACTAAAGTAAATTAATTGGAACGGAGTATCTTAAAATTAAGTTTCTATGTTGCCTCTGCCTATCCCTGCTATGTGCGGGATACACGTATATGAAAAAATATTTATTATTAAGAATATTGCCAGTAAATAAATTGCATTGCATTGCATTTTCTTAGATTTTCCACACATTTTATTTTTGCTGAAAATTACTTATAATTAATATTGTAGCGCACACACATACACTCATCTAATTAGACACTTAAGTTAAACAATTAATCATGATAAAAAAAATACTTACATTAAATGTCAAAACAAATTTCAAAGGCTCAAATATCTCAGAATGTGTACCATATGTTTGAATTATCACGTATAAAGGTCTTTCTCTATGCAACATTGTTTCTTTCAATGGCGAGTTAAAAGACCATTTTATTAAAGATATATTTGATCGTGGTAGTATTGTTATTGTGTTTTGTGAAGGACCTATAAAAATAATTATAATGAATGCTTATAAACTATAAAAATAAAACGTATGCTTATAGGATTCAATCTTTCTATGATAACTTTGATTCAGAGTTTTTTTAATTTTCTTTTGTAACATAATATTATTCTTTACAAGCTGTACTAAAAGAAAAGAAAATAATTTGGACAATAAAAAAAATGTGTATGTAATTATACCTTAGTGCTGTAAATAAAGCAATTGTTGTTAAAAATAAAAAAAAAATTGAATTCTTGAAGTATATTAAAAATAGTAAAAATGTTATGTTAAAACTTTAAAACACCATATAATTTATTGTCTAATCTTACAGCTAATTGATATTTACCATTTAAAAGGAAACTCAACACACAATTATCATCTACACATGATCTGTTTGCCAATTGGACTGAATGTACAAATGTGGCGGGAGGGTTCATTTTTACGAATAAACTGCCTTGCCTACAAAAACAATATTACCATAAATAAAAATAGTTTTTGTTTTGTCAAAAAAGAACAAAAAAGATATAACTTCATTATGTATCTGTATTGAAGATAAAAAAGAGAACGAAAAAATTAAAATTTTAAATATCAGCCTCGGAAATCGAACTATAGTCCAGTGAGGCCAGTCTTTGTGAATGTGTTTTGGGTCACTTCTCCACTCTAGGAAATGAAAAAGAAGATATATTTTTTGTCATAAAAATTGTGTCAAAGTGAGATCAAAGTAAATATACAAAAACAAAGACATAATAAGCTTCACACTGTATCCGGCATAAAGCAGGGTCGACAGACAAGGAACCAGGAAGGAAGACAAGGAACAAGGAAGTGTGAAGACACTCTGTAGTATATATCATCATAGAACTATACATACTATTTTGAACAATTTAGAAGCAAATGTGATGCGGATTTGATTCCTACACAGAAAAATGTTTATATAAAGCTACATAACGAACGTTATCTTTAAAACAGACAAAGAATAAAAACAAAGTTAATCAAAACTAGATTTTAAAAAACAATATATACAAAAAAGGTATACAAACTCACATAAACTTAGAAAACCGCAATCTATATATAGGCATATTGCAATTAATGAATTCCTCACATTCAACGTCTGTAGTCACTTTTATGTCACTGTCAGATATTGTGACAGCTGTCATCGATCTGTCACTATCAATGGCACTTATATATAAGGGACTGTTTTTTATAGCATCAAGGGCATATTTAACAGAGTATAAGTCTACTTTAGTTATAAGAACACCGGATATTTGTTCTGTTTTTGTTAGACTTTTATCATAAGTTGTTACCTGTGTATGCTGAAAGAAAATAATCATATTTAGTTTTGTTTTAATTACTTATAATTATTATAATGATTGAAGTATACGGCGACGCGACGGTTTTGGGTTCGATTCCCACTCGAGGAAGTGAAATATTTCTTTATGTTTATATTTCCATTTTTCTTCGCTCTGGTGTCGAGGCAAAGCGCGGCGTTCTGCCACTCAACACGCACTGCCTCCAGAATTCGGCAGAAAGTGGGGAACGCAGTGGGTTAACACCGAGGTTCCCTCTGTCTGCTGTGTGCGGGATACAGTGTGAAGCTGGAAAAAAAAGTATACGGCCAGAATAATATCTATTTAAAAAAAAGTAATTATCAAGATATAATATAGATATAACAGCTAGGATTTTTGAAGATCTCCCAGTGGATTCAAATGTCTCAATTCAATTTCTAAAACTTTATTAATACTGTCGTTAACATTTTGAAAATTATTAAAAAGAAGATAAGAGAAATATACTTACAAACCAATAATGTCTCTGTAAAACACTTTCCCCGCGATATGGACTTAACGGAAAGAACATAAAGACAATACAAACTAATAATCCAGTGGATAGAACTGACCAGAGTCGTTTACGATTGAATAGAAGTTCGATTCCCGACTGTCGAAAAAAGGTTTGGTTATGATTTTTTTTATTCTTACGATTTATTCGATATAGCAGTGACGGCAGAGAAAACCTAATGTCGCGACACTCCGTTCTCTGGAGATTTAAAAAAAAAAAGGAGAGGCCAGTCCTGGCACAGGGGCACAAAGCGTCAGGTTGGATTCCTACTTAATGAAATAAAATATTTAATATTTCCACGCTGTGGTGTCAACACAAAGCGCGGCGTTGAGTTCCGCCACTCACCAAATAATGCCACCATAATTTGGAGGGATTTGGAAAACCTTAACACTAGGTTCCCTCTGGATACCCCGCAATATACATATATAATGATAAATATATTCGAAATACCACTTTACTTGTTATTTAGATAAAATATATTTTATTAATGTACGAGAAAAAATAAATATAATACAATTTTTTTTTAAAGTATTTAATTCAAATACAAGACTAAGCGTCGAGAGGCGAAGCTCAACATCGCAATTTGTTTTACAAGACAAGGAAAATGAAAACAATTAATTAATCCAAGTTGGAATCGAACCTTTAGCTATCAAGAACGGAGTGCTCGTATATTAACACTAGGTCCTCTATATAACAGATATATTTAAAGATAAGTTTAAAAGCATATAGTTACCAAAGACAAGCACACAAGGAGTGTCAATCCCGCATTGACTGTCGCAATGACAACGTCCGGTAAATCATTTCCTGATCTACCCATTATGGGTATTAGAAAGGAAATAAATCTATACGAAAGAGAATATCCAAATAACGTCGCGGGTAAAGTCGGTATTATTTCTATTGTTAAATGTTGAAGTGCTACAAGAATAAGAAGTTACAAAATATGTTAAATATATCTAAGAAAAGAAAGGGACCTAACTCTAAATTAAACTGTAAGTTATGATTTGGATAAAAATTACAAAAACACTACTACTATTACTAATTTGACCTTTTATCGTGAATTCTCAGAAATATATATATATATATAAAAGTGGATTAACTCAAAATTCCACACAAATTCAATTCCTTTTTTTAGTTATATGACGCTGAAAAGCGATCATGTCGTATCTGTAAAGAGCTTTTTTTTGAGATACCACAAAATCGCTTTCCGGCTAGTGGAGTAGCGAGCTTAACTCGCGCCCGGGCTAAAATACTTTCTTAGCGCCCCCAGACGAACAAATATAATTTCATGTTAAATATACTCCCTTATTAATTAATAAATAGTCTTAGGCTCAAGCTAAGCTTAAAATTAATGGTCCTTACATAATTAAATCAAGTGCATATTATGTATTTGATTAAATATATATCTTGATAGAAACAAAGTGTCTTAACACTAAGTTCCCAGATTCCCTCTGCCTATCTTACAATGTGCGTAATACAGCGTGAAGCTAAAAAAATAAGGAAAAAGTTACCTGACAATTTCCAATATCTCACTACAGTCATTGAAATAAAACTACTTAAACTTGTTATTAAAAGTAAAACCGTTAAAATGTATCGAACATTCGTTAGAGAAGGAAAAAAAGATAACAATAAAAGACAAGTAGATAAAATAAATCGAGTTGCAGTTAAACTTTGTATACAACGTATCGAGCGATTTAGTGTGACCTGGAAAAAAAGATCTTATTAATTTATAACATTTTAACCTCTTATTTACCGTCTTCACACTTTGACCACTAAACAATTTGTTCCTTTGGGCAACGCCGTAATTCATTTTCGCTTAATACACATTTTTATGTTAGCATCTCTGTAGGGATTATTGCTAAGAATCAAATCAAATCAGCTTCACGCTGTATCCCGCACACAGCAGGGTAAGCACAGGGAACCTAGTGATAAGACACTTCGTTCCCCACTTTCTGCCGAATTCTGGAGATATTGCTCCAGATATTGCTGGAGATATTTGCTGGAGATAAATATTTCATTCCTGCGAATAGATATCGAATACTACCGTCGCGGTTACAGTCTGATAACCACGGCGACCAAATTTTTTTTCCACAATATTAAATAAATTACAATTTACCCTCTTAATTCTCCATATATCAAAAATATGTGAAGCACTTATACCTCCTATTAGACATGGTATCCAGTACAATGGTATAACAATCCAATTATCACTCAAATATCTGGAAAATAATATGATTATACTGTCAAGACTGATTTTCTTGTTTTTTTTGACTGTATCCCGCATACAGACGGAGCCAATAGCGTAAATGGAAAACGGAGTGTCCGTTCTCCAATTTCCGCTGAATTTTAGAAGTATTGCGCGTTGAGTGGCGAAACTCTTTGTCCACTTTTTTTTTTGCCAGAGAAAGGATATGAAAATATTTTTAATAAATGCTCCGAGAGGGAATCGCTATATGTAAATCCGTATAGCGACTCTGGAGATAAAGGTAATAAAAAATATTACATTCATACATACACATATGTTACTCGCTAAAAACCCAGTCGGGTAACAAGGGAAAAATATATATCATTTAAAATAAAATATAAATAAAATATATATCATTTAAAATATAAATAAAACATATATCATTTAAAATATAAATAAAATATATATAATTTAAAATAAAGATTTGTTACCTCATTTGCGTAGTTGTCATGACCATAATATATGTAAAAATTGCAACAGTTATTATTCCGGCTAATAAACAAAATATCCTTCCCGCCACTGACCATATAAGCTCATGAATTATTGATTTTCCTAAAAGCAAACAAAAACACTTATAATACAGTTATACAATTTTTGTACTTTTTTTAGTTTCACGCCAAATAGCTGGCAAAGGGAACCTGTTAATCTAGTGTTAAGTTACTCCGTTCCCACTTCGCTTATTTATATAATTTAGTGCATTTTATTCATTGTAAAATCGGCCTGTAATCGCGAGACGGGAATTGTAATGAGGTAAAAACATTTATAAATGGACCCGTGCGCTTTCGCCCGTTTGAACTGTACGAATATTTATTAAATATATTTATGAAGCTGTTTCGGTTTTCAATAGGATTAGTAAGAAAATATAAGTCTGAATAATCAAAATAATCCAGGAATAATAAGAAGACTGACATAAGTAAGGGAAATAAAATTCTTAATGTTGGAAAAAATACCTGAGTTATTAAAGTGAAGAAACAAAATAAGTAAAAGTAAAGGAAAATTTTTAGAATTAAAAATAATAACAAACGGCGCAAACAGCAAATCCCCGCACTGTACGGCTTGTAAGTTAGGTTGTTTCGTTTTAATAAGTGATATCTCTTAAAGTTTTTATTTTGCAACGGAATGTAACACTAGGTTCCGTCTGCCTACCTGCTGTGTGCGGGATACAGCGTGAAGCGATTTTTTAAATTTAAAATGTAAACATTTCTTAAAGTAGGATTACAAATTACTTTCCTTGTTTTAAATTATCAACTGAATCTTAATCAAAAGTTTATGAATATTTTTAATATTTTTCTCATATAATGGCAACACTTACGAAAGCCAATTAGCCACAGATAATAAGCAACACTCGCAAATCCCAGTAAAGAAACACTCAAGTCCACTATGACGGCCGTTAAGTACGAATACGTTACTAGAAATAAACCAACGTAGTCATAATAAACACCGACTGATTGGTCTTTCTGAAAAATACAATAGTCTCGTTAAAAATATATTTATATATATAATTTTTAATATCAAATTATTTGTCCAATTTTGTTTTAAGTAATAAAATAGCTTTTTAAAGTTATTTTTCATATATTTTAATATCGAGAGCAAAGAGAGCAAATTTATTACACATAATAGTGTAGGCGGGTTCCTCTCTCCACTTTTCGGCAAACTCGGGAGGCATTGCATGTTGAGTGGAGTAACTCAACGCCGCAAATTAATTTTATTTCCAAATCAATAGTATTACTCACTTTATTTCTCAATTCCACATTGTCAGCACTCTCTTTAATAACATTCAAAAGCATATTTCCCGCATTCTGTATTACGCCATTTTGTATATACTGTGTTATGTCGTTACGCGTGTGGTACACATTGCCGTGTTTTATAAATGCTACGTCTATACCTGAATATTAAAATAAAATAATAAAAGAATAAATTTTAAAAAAGAATAAGCAAATGGTAGCCGAGTCACATCATTAATTGCAAGTGCCTTTATGAGTAATTTATGTACATAAGATATAAAAGGATTTATCTTTTTTAAATTAAGGTCTCTTTTTAATCCCACATTCAGTATGTACTTTGGGTGCTTTATTGATGTGAAATATTTTGGTATAAATAAAAATTTTGGTAATACCTAATGTGTCCATACATTTAAAGAAATGCTAATATACTACTACGAAACAAAATAAAATAGAAAATACATGTCAAAATACCTTGTATATGACCAAAATCTCTGAAAATTCTGAAATCCGTGTCTGACGGAACCACGCCCGATGCAAATAGCACTTCGCCTAGACCTTGAGCATTGGGTTTGGAACATGTTTTTTTATACATATTGAAAACTCTAGGATCTGTTACCTGAAAGATAAATAAAAAAATTGAAAATTCATTTCAGCAAAACAAAAAAAATAAAAAGATTTTTGTAAACCTCCGTTTCTCAGCATCGCTTAATTTTCGAAACATTGCGTGTTTGAGTCGCGGAGCTCAACGCTGTGGTAATTCTGATCAGAGTGATAAAATTAAAATAATTCACTGCCCGAGGGAATCGAACCTACAATCGGGACTAGAGTCAATCGCTTTGCAACTGCACCTCGATGACTTCTGATGAGAATGTAGTGATCTATCATACTCGTATATCCTAAAGTTATACTCGTAGGTACAGTACGTCAACGTGTCGTCGTGAAATTAGCTGTAACTGTGAATGGCTGCGCAGCCTGGATTTTAATACATTTCTGATATTTAATTCGGCAACAACTTGTCTACCGTCCTGCACATTAACTAAATCAAAATAAATTATTCAGCAATGAATTAGAAGTTCTTCATTATTATCTTATTGTCATTTTTTGTATTTTTATCAAGATTTCATTGATAAGCAGCATATTTTGTATAGCATATATATTATATTTAGGCAAATAGCCTTTATTCGCCGTTTAATTGACAAAAAATAATTTAAAAATGAAAAAATATTAGTAAAAACATTGTATACATTACTTGAAAAACGCTCGGTTTGCCATTCATTCCGGCTGAATCCAAATTGATTACGTTTGTCACACCTTTAGCCCAAGGATGTTGTAGAAAACCATGACTAGCCTATAAAAAAAACAAGAAAACTGACAAGGACAATTAATTATTTTCTAAATCAATCATTTATCAATCAAACAATTGAACAATTGAACAAAATATGATACCACACAAACTAACTTACCAATAATACACTTTCTTCTGCTCCATTAAAAAGAAAAATTATATTATTTTTGAACTTATTTTCCCTTCTCGATAATTTGTACAAGACTTCAGCCATTGCAGCACAAAATACGCCATTGTCAGACGCGCCTTAAAAGGAAAATAATAATTATTAATATTTCGTTTTAGTTTCACATTGTATCCCACAAACAGCAAAGTAAACAGAGGGGGGCACTCGTTCCTCATGCGGCTCAATTTTCAAGACATTCGAGACGTGTCGAGTGGCAGTAGTCATCACCGCGCATCGAATAAATTTTATTTTCATTAAACCTTGGTGAGGTAAAGTGCAGGGGGTACAAGACTAAGAACGGAGTATCTTAACATTAGACTCCGTCTGCCTACCCTTCTATATGCTGTATACCTACAGTGTGAAGCTAAAATAAATAACAAAACAAAATAAAAAAAATATTAACAACTCACCCATGGCAAATGGCACAGAGTCATAATGACAATTAACAAGCAGAGACGGTCCAGTGGTACCATCGGGATTGAACCCGCTATCACCTTCCAACACTGCTATGACATTAGATATGTTACGATAGCAATTCACGTTCGGTACTTTGAAATCTAGCCAATAATCGCCTGGAAAATTTATAAAATAGGTTTTAGATTATTTTCATGTTTTAATTTGAATTAAATTTCGCCACACGCAATGGAAAAGTCAGTGGAAATTAAGGAACCTTTGCCTACCCTGATATATGCGAGATATAGCGTGAAGAAAACTATTTAAGCCGATTTAAAAACAATAAGGTTAATAGTATGACTTATTATTAATGTAATTACATATTATGTGGTAATGTTGAAATTGTAAGGCCAAAACGTATGCTAAATTTTGTAAGTGTATGTATGTTTGTCCAAAATTTCTGGGAAACTAAAATTTAAAATGATCTTTTTCTTTTCAATTAACAAATATTTGAAGTCATTTTATTACATTCACATAGGTAACTCCCGCATTTTCTAGGATAAGAAACAAACACTTCGAGTTCAGACTTGAACGGAGATTCAAAACACTAAAACTTACCAGAGGCAAATTGCCAGTCAGTGGCGACAGGTAAGTTGGCATTACTGGCAATACTATCAACTAAATCCTTCATATCTCGCGTTTTGGCCAAATGATATGGCATTCCAGAGACCCTGGGCTCATCACCGAGTATTTCTTTTAAATATTTTCTTGCGTGTTCTTCACTAAATATGTTTGATTCCTTAAATATATGTACTTACATTTTAGGTGTATTATTATAAGTACTTTCTTTCTTTTTTATTTTTTATGACAATCTATTATATTTTTCTTATTATATTTTATCAGTTACTTATTATATTTTATGAGTTTCTTTTTTAATATTCCTTATATAACATTTATCGTTCCCATGACCTTACAGTCAAGAAATGTAATTTCGACGTAGCTTGATGACAATGTATGGCTAAGTGATCAGAGCGCGCGGACGTAAACAAGAGACGCTGGTTCGAATCGGAATTCTGTTTGACGAAAAAAATTATATTTTCCATTTCCTATTTCTGGAAACGAGGCAAAGCATATGCATAAGCCATATCTCAAGAACTTGGCGGAAAGTGGGAAATGAGATGTCTCAACTCGAGGTTCCCAGGTTCCTTCTGTCTACAAGTGTAAAATAAGACTTTAACATTAATAAGTTCTATGTAACTTACATTTACTTCTATATCTCCTTCTGTAACAACTCGAGGCAGATCATCTTCTATTATTTTACTAATGAAACCAACTAAAAGGTAGAACGCTAATAACAATATTAAAAACTGACTTTGTATCTGTAAATAATAAAAGTAAATGAATGGATAAAAATAACGGATACGTTTATTGTAAAATAAAGCATAGCTACTGTTATAGTAATTAAATTATTCTTATGTGCCACAGAGAAAATACATTAAAAAAAATTTAGGGAAAGAACTGTCAACACAGAATCCATGCTATTAATAAATAATATAAAATAAAACAATGCCTAAAATTTAATATTCTTTATATACAGAAAACAAATTATATGAAATGATTAAAATAATAATTTACCCCTTTTTAGTTCAAATAAAATAAATCTTAAATCAAAATGAAAAGAAATCCATTAAAAACATATATTATACAAATATTTATTATTAAATAATAAACTAAGTATGGCGTTAGTTACAATAAAAGTAAGCATATATTAATCATGCAAACCGTCTCAGAAGGTTTTTCGTCATGATCGTTAGTCCCAACATTTGGTAGCCCAGCGTGTGTTTGTCTTTTATTCTGTAAATATAGGAAACTTTTGTAAATATATTAATAGATAATTATATTGATATAGATATCTATATTTAAATATATAAAACAGATAATGAAATACCGTTGTATTGCAGGAATGAGAGATGTTTACAGGTTGAAATCGCTCTATCTGCCAAGCCTAGTTCACATTATGCTAAGATTTTAGTCGAGAAGCTAAACGTAGGAGCACTATAAATTTAGTCATTTAGCCAGGGGCGGGTCTAGCTCGTGTAACGCTATAGTCATAGCGCATGAATTAAGAATAAAAAACTAATTTTCAAAAAGTTCATTGTGTTAAACCTGCCAAAGTTTTATTGATACAACTTTACAGCACTGATTGTGTGTGATTGATTAATCCGACTGACGTGAGTTCGTCTTCCTCCTTCCAGTGAGTCACAGGACGACAATGAAAAGTTTTTCTTAGCAATAGATTCTCAATAGACAAATCGTTTTTTTTTTATTTTATGGGAGAGGACAAGGCAAACGAGCGTTCGGGTCACCTGATGGTAAGTGATCACCGCCGCCCACGGCCCCATGCAACACCAGACGAGCTACAGGTGCGTTGCCGGCCTTTAAGGTGGAGGATGTTGGACGCCGGGGCTCGGCATTACCTAATGCGAAACGCAGTGGCAAGAGCCACTACTTCACGCAGGTTTTAAATGCCGGGGGTGGTATTAATCCGGTCGAGTCTGCCCATGCGTGTTGCCATTACTGGCGACGTGACTCTACCACACATACTTTAGTCGCCTCTTACGACACCGACAGTACCAGGGTGATCCTATTCTAAGCTGGAACCACACGGCTGATGGCATTAATCGACACAACTAAATTCTCTGCCTCAAGTGAAAAATACAAAGAAATATGTAAATAAAGAAAATGTACTTAATAATATCTTCATAATATTTACCTCTTATAAATAAGGAAAAATCCAGGCAAACAAAAGATATATCTTATACATATACTTTAGCATTGGATAATAATTTATTTTAGTGAACAAGAAATCTAATTATCTTAGCTCACCTTAAATGTATATGTAATTAACATACAAGTACACACAATTAATATTTAAATAATAATCGCAATAATTATAAAGATTTTTTTCTACAAAAAAGTAACATAGGCCAATCGTGGTACAGGGGCACAAGAGTGCGAAATCCATTCCCATTCGGGGTAATTAAAAATTTTATATTTTTTATTTTCCTTCCTTTTATAAGTGAGGCAAACCGCAATGTTGAGTTTCGTGACTCAACATTCAATGTAACAATAAAAAAAATTATACTGGAAAACAAATTTAGAACAATAACATGTGAATTTAATTTACAATGTAATAATATAATTCTTAGCTTTATAACAAGAATTTAATAATTTTCATTCAGGCGCACTACAGTGTCTTGACAAGCTTAGTAAGGGTAACCTGGTGTCAAGATCCTATTCTTCACTTTCTGTTCAAATTCAAGCATTATATGTTGAGTGGTGGAACTCTTCAACTCACTTCTCTACAGTACAGGAAAATAAAAAAATCATGGGGTTTGAACATACAGTCATTGCAGATCAATCAGATTCTGTCTCACTGCACTACTTTACACTTAAATAATTTATACTAATATAATAAAGTGAAAGAATTGGTTTGTTTAAACACTAGGATCTCTACAGCTACTGGTCTCTTGTTTCATATGAAAGCAAATAATATAATGGCTTAATTTCGTAGTTAGCCTTAAATAAGGAAATAAAAATAATTAAGAAGACCAGTGTACTACTTTAACTGTGTAAGTATATTGTACTATAAATATAAATATTTTTATATAATATAGATAAAATACAGAAGCAACCCTAATGATTAAATTAAATTACTACTATATTTTTAAATAATATTTTTTTTGTACCTCCATACTCGAGAGAATCTGTAAATTTAGATATTTTAATAATAGACATTTTACAAAAGCCATTATAGTTAGTATAATTGAGTTATATTTTATGATAAATCGGAGAATTTTCCTTTATTCAGTAAAAATATTTTAAAATATTACTTACTGATGACATTGTAATGATATTAATTAAGCCGGTAGCAAAGGTTCTTATCTTATTTTCCGCAAATCAACTTATCTTATTTTTTGTTTGTTGTTTATTTGCAGTATTTCTCTAATAAAGAACAAAAATATATATATTACTTTTTAATAATTATATTAAATATTTATATTTTTAATAATATGTTATATTAAAAACTTTCAATTTTAAACACAAGTTGCAAAAACAAAAAAGAATATTAAATTTTGAAAGTACATGTACTACTGTATAGAGATAATTGCATTATGTTATATCTGACCGCTAATGTCAATCTATGTGACGTTATGAAATGTCAATTTGACAATAATATAATGTTGGCATTGCATAACTAATAAGACTTTTTTTTTTAAAACGTTAATCTAGTCTCTTAACTTATACTCCGTCTTTATTTAAATGATCAATCTCCATCGTGCCTTTTTCATTCTACGTGACATCGGCGAAGTAAACTGTTCTCTACTGGCACGCCTAAAAGCCATAAAATAAACAATCAATCAATCAATGTCAGCATATCAGAAGTATTGCCCCCTCAAAATATTTAAAAATATGTATTTCTTTATATTTACCTGACTGCGACGAGGCCAAGAAGGAGGGTTATATTTATATGGTATAGGTGTACTCCGTTGTTCCCTTGTTACCATTAAACTAGTGAAATAATATTATAAAATAATATTAATATTGTAGAAAGAGGGTTATGCTTTTATGGTTGTAGCGCGTTAGTCCATACTGTTGCTTTGTATCTGTTACTAGTAAATTAATAAATGATACATCTTGTCTTTGAATTTATCTCGATTGTGCAACCGCCACTAGATGATATATATATATATATATATATATATATAATGCTTAATTTTTCATTTTTTTTTTAATCTTTTGAGCCCATTTAGTGGCATTTCAAAATTAAGGTTTGGGAAGCTGGTTGGTTATAAAAATATATACAACTTATATATACAACATATTAAAAGTAATTTAGAATGACAAATCGTAAAAGAAAACATTTGGAAAATTCTCAGCGTATACGCCCAACACCTGTTAGTACTATCAGGGCACATGACATTTGAATGGTGGTAAGCTTACGACCACGTATCAGGGAAATAAGGTGCTTGAATGCCGTAGTGCCGTACCTAACTTTCGAACTTTCGAACGTATGGTAGGGGCTTACAACCATGTTAAGTTTCTGGCCATGGATAACGTAATTTCTAATATTGTTGTAGTAATTTTCCCAGTGTTGGGTGGTACGCAGAGAAACTTTGAGATTATATATCTTAACAAAGATCTCATTCGGCTCCTGCTCTATTAACTAAATCTGTTTATTTTATCTTTTATTTTTTAAATTTTTTTTTTATTTATTTTTTTATTTTTTATATTTATCTTTTATTAAATTTGTAGTTGTTGTTTACTAAAAATATCATTCATAAACATCCCAAAATTAAAAAAAATGCTGTATATTTTTAAATTTCGATCATATTTGGTCGGTCAAAATATTCTTACAATAAAAAAATACATACCAATGTGTTTATTCTTATAATATCTACATATTATTTTATAATATTCAATAAATGTGGATAGCAAGGACTAGATTATTTTTTTCCTCCGCATGATAACGTTGGTTAGCATGATAACATTGATAACATGCATTCGGTTATATCGGTCTGGAAAATAAAGTCTTCAAAATTTGACGTTAGCGTATCTTAAATCTATGTCTATACGTAATAAATGTAATTATAATATGTTATTATAATACATTTCCTCCACTATCACAGAGTAAAAAAGGAAACGGAGTGTTACCACTCCGTTTAGTTCCGTTCCGCTCCGTTCATCACTTTATTCTACAGTTCCTATCAATTTCTATAGTTTATTTATTTACAATGAACAATGATATAATTCATAGTAAAATCGTTTTATTTGAAATAAACCTTTTTAACACAAATAATTAATGATTTTTTTATAATAAACAAAATAAAAAGGGAAAACAAAAGTCAGTTAATATTTAGGTACTCAATGTTTTATTAATATTATACTCACAATCTAAGAAGTGTATAGTTTTAACTACTGAATAAATTAAAATCTGGTAATCTATATCAACATACCACCATTTTATCTCATCGTATCGAAAAACATAAAAAAAAATATTGTTTAAATTATTATTTTTTCACAACAAAATGAAATCTCATTCGGTATAATATACTGTGCTGTTGAAAAATTATTTATAATCAATATTAAAAGGATTTTGGTTTTGTGCATAAGCATTATTCTTAGTCTATCTAGAATACACTTATTATTTAGCTTGCAGGTAAATATATAGTTATAGTTAAGTTTATACATTTTATTTACACAAATTTATATACAAAACTAACAGATCTTTAACATAAAAGACTATAGCGTTACATATATTTAAGTTATCTAACTAGTGGTAATCACATATAACCGTTAAAGTAAATTAGCAATTAAATAGGAAAAATAAGAGGCGATATTGTAAATTCAAACGTTTACAAAATAAAATGAAATACTATGAATTTTACATATTTTTGTGGATAAAATATAAGAAAGTGGCAGCACCTTATTCTATATATTACACCTTGTCCATCTATAACCAACACTTCATTTTCAAAGCAAAAATCATCTAAAAGGTAACTTATCTTACATAACATTATTTAGTGTAATTAAAGTTGTTCATTTATTAAAATACATTTTAATTCCGGCATTAAATGTTAATACTTGATAAAATACGTTAGAAATACTTAGCATGTACCACGATAAGGCGATATTGAATTAATAAAATCACATCACTTGTTTTTTTTTTAATATAAATTACTAATGGTCTATACAAGAACATTTACTTTTGATAAAAGGGTATGTAGAGTCTATTTTCTCCGTGCGAGTGTTAAAGATGGCACTAGGGGGAGGGAGGGAGACTGTCGTCACTCTCCAAATAAGTGACGTAATTGTCCTCCCCGTGTGGTCGTGGTGGTGGCAACGAGGGTATGTCGTAGCCGTGCATCTAGAAAATATAAAGGTATTAATATTTATTTTATTTTTTCTTGAGAAAACGACAGATTAGATTAGATTAGAATATAGTTATTGAGTTCATATATAAAATACTCATGGCATGATTAGATAATGTATTACTATATCAACAAAAAAATAGTGAACAAATGATGAATGAGTTTTGGTCATGTAATTATCTAACTAAAAAAAGACACTATGGTGTTTAAATATGTGTATGTGGAAGTAAATAAACAAATAAAAATCAACGAAAAAAGAATTAAATAACTTGTTTTGATATAGCTTGACAATAACGTATGACTTACTGTTATAAGCTTTTAATAGGTTTTCAAGAGGCGTCGGTTCGATTCCCGCTATGTTCCAGTTTTCATACGGTTATTAAAAAATATTTTTTCATTGTGTAAAATAATCGACAAATATAATAAAAATGAAGCTAAAAGCTGTGTGTTTTCTCATACTATTGGACAGGGGCATTTATTAATTGTTTGTCTGTGCAAACACAAACCTGATTAACGAGCTGTTGGAAGGCGGCCGAGTGCTGCGGCGCGCGGTCGAGGTCGGCGTGCAGCGCGAAATCAGAGAGCGCCTTCCAGGGCGGCTGATACGCGGTCACCTCCAGCGCCAGCGAGCCGGCCTCGTGCCGCACCGGCGACCCCGCCACTAGCGGCACGCCCATCGACATGTAGCCCAGGCGCCGGCCTTCCTGCACCATACCCTATAGTTGCTTATGCTCGCTTAATGTGTATACATTACACGTCCTACTAATATTAATAATGCTAAAGTTTGTGAAGATAAGGATATTTGTTCCACTTTCACGCAAATAACTACTGAATGGATTTAGAACTTTACTGTAATATAGCTAACATATCAGAATCACTTTGAAAGATTTTATAGAATACAAAAATGGTTTGGAAATTTTAGAAACAAATATGTTTCTTAATAGTTTCACTTTATTGTTCATTGTGTCGACACTTGTTCACTAACAAAACGACGATATATTATATACTTCCTCATATTGTATTTTTATTTCATATATTACTATTGAAGAATGGCTTCATAATCCACTAAGTAAAATCTTTGCCACATTCAATCTAATCATGTGTTTATAAATAATCACCTTCTCTTGTTGCATTTGCATCTTGAGTTGTATTGTCTTCTTTTTGTCCTTACATCGTTTGTTTTGGAACCAAACTCTGATGACTCTCGGACTGAGGCCCGTCATTTCTACTAATTGTTCTTTCATTAAAGCATCAGGTCGGGGATTCGCTGCATAGCATGTTCTAGAAGGAATAGAAATATATTTTTATTTATTATTGATCTAAGCCAGAGAGGCCAGTCGTGGGGCTGTGGCACATAGTGTGACAATGAACGCTATAGGTTGTGGATTCGACTCCCACTGGTGTGTGGAGCAGGGGATACAGTGTGACGTTAATAAAAATCTAAGCCAGAATTTATTCAATTCCCACTTGAGAAGAGAGTGAAATATTGTCATTTTCTCACTCTAGTAACTGTTGAGTTCCAGTTCAATTTATCAGTTAAAAAATTATTGAAAAAAAAAACAGAAAATATCACAATTTTATGCAAATGTTAAAAAGTCACTGCCGGAACAATTTTGTAGTCAATTTCGATGGATTTTTTTTCATTTATCTACATGTAATTTTTGTTTGCAATTTTTCTTTTATTTTACTTGTTAATTATTTTACTTATATTCATAAAACTATATAGCTTACCTCAGCGTATGTAATTGTTTCTCGTTGAGTACGGTGCGTACTCTAGTGGGCTTGCCGTCGGCGGCGGCTCCTGGACGCGCTCTACCGCTTTTATGTGAGCCGGATTCGCTGCCGGAATCTGAAATATATGGTTATTTTAAATTAAATATTAAATAAAATAGATATTTTTGAATAATATTATATTAATAACAATTAAGTTAAGAATCAATAAAAATTAATCTAATTTTAAGTTACTTTGTTTTCACTTCTCTTTCTTTTAGAGTCATTGTATACGTAATTTTATTTTTGACTAAACTGAGAAAGCAAAAAATATATCAGTTAATATTTATCTAGAAATATATAATATGCAGCCGATATTATTGCTTTTAAAAACCCCATTTCCGCAAACTTGTTTTGAAGTTTTACGTACAGTAGAAACTATAGATGATAGAAATGCGTCGGGTTGGTATTCGTTGTCTAGTATGTTCCACGAGGAATAGAAAGTAAATTTAAACCTGGTATAAGGTCATCATCAACTGTAAATAATTAATTATTTTTTTCAATAAACAATATAATAATATATACATTACATTACATATATAATATATATTATAATAACATATACATTAAAAATGAAATATTTATGGTTAAAAAATGATTTATATTTGTAAAAATTTTATATGAAAATAACAAAAAAATTATTTAATAGATGAAAAACAGCACATAAAATTATGTATAAAGATTGTATATTGCTTAAATACAATTAATTATATTCTAATGATTAATGTTTTGTGTAAAATGTCACTTTGTATGACACTACGAAGGACACTAGAACTGGTATTTATGAATCACTCTTAATTCATTATTTTCAATTAAAAGAAACATTACAACATGGCCTAATTACGTCGATTTAACTGTATAGACTAATTATTTTTTCAAATACGGACCTAGAAGATATGTAGTGTAATCGTCACTTCAAAATCTCTATAAAATACGAAAGATATAGAAAAATACGAAAGATATATCTAGTTCATAATATGTAAATACGATATTTATTATTCATATAAGTACATAATAATTATACATTTGTATTAGTTTTTTTTGTCTCGAGATATGAATTAAAAATTATATTATACCTATCAGATAAGAGAATGATTAATACAACATTCTCATTCAGTATATTAATACTACCTGTAAATGTCATCTGATGTGTACAGATAATTTGGTACCGAGATGACACATGGATGATACGAAAGGAAAGAGCTTTTTTTTAACACAAAAGCTTATTTGTTTAAGATAGATTTTATGAGTATCTCTATATGTCTAAAAGTCTTTCTATATATCTGTCGGGTACATTGTCAAAAAATGGTAATTATTAATTTTTTTTTATGGAAAAATCTATATTCTTGGAAATTATTTAACTTTTTTTAAACAGTTCTTTTCTGTTTAGTATATTCGATGAGTCATGGCCGCTTGTAATTTGCGTATGACTTGATTTTTGGCTGCATGTTTTATTATTTTTGATTATTTGCTTCCAGAGTCAGCGTTTAGGTTAGATTTTTCTGAACTTGTGCTATTAATATAGCAAATTTAAATCATTCACTTTAATTAATTTCATGCTTGCTTATTGCCCCAATTTATTTAAATAACACGAATTAATTTGATACTTAATTTTGATGGGAAATTCGACAATATATTCTAAAAAGTATTTAATACTAATTTATTATACCGATAGATCGATCGATGGAGTGATAGGTGAAATCGCGATGTAAGCAGTATGAGTCAGAGTAACGGATCCACATCATATATCTCTAAGAAACCAAAAATACGTCACTTCAAATTTTGCTATCTCTACAATAAAGATATCACATACAATTATCACATACCTAGATATGATGTCGTGAAATTATATATTTTTAACTTTACTCTGTACCCCGCACTAGCATAACATTAGGACACTTTGTTTCTCTTTAAAAAAATATGAAGCTGTTTCAACTAGGTACTAGCGATACAAACGCCTTGTCAGCCCCCACAGTGACACAGAAGGGGTAAAGTGAAGCTAACCTCTGGGATCTGTACCTAATCCTCATTTCACACCCGAGTATAAGCTCTCGCTGGACATCAAAGTCAGTAATTTTCGTTAATTATTGTCAATTGTAATATTAGGCTGTAATAATAGATTTGAGTAGATAAATAAAATTAAATAGATATAAAATTCTTTAAAAAAAAAGTAAGTATGTACAAAGTTATGAAACAGTATTTTCTATGTGAAATATATTATAATTATCATTGAAAATGTTGTATATTAAAGCATGTTAAAGTCGTATTCACACTGTTTTTTCATTATTTCCCCAAAATAATAAAATCCGTTCATCATCATATAGCCGTTGTGGCGCAGTGGCACAAGGGTGTAACTATAACGCGACGGTTGTGGGTTCTATTCCCACTCGAGGTAGTGAAATATTTATTTATGTTTTTATTTCCATTTTTCTTCGTTCTGGTATCGAGGCAAATTTCAGATTTTGAATATATTCATTTCAGGCAAATCGAAGAATTCGGCAGAAAGTGGGGAACGGGGTGTCTTAACACCGAGGTTCCCTCTATCTACCCTGCTGTATGCGGGATACAGCGTGAAGCTGAAATCTATTTCATCTACCTAAATCTTCATACATGATCTATTCCGCATAAAGCAGGATAGACCTCTGTCTATGTGATGTCTCTACATTACAGTGTTAAGATACCCCGTTCACCGTAGTTCCCACATCACCTGAATTTGATACATTACTTATTTAAGAATTCAACGCCGCGCTCTGTATCGCCAGATAAAATACCTAAATAATATAAGTAATAACCATGTGTAACTAATTACCCCACAATCAAGGTAAGTGGAAACTGGCAGCCCCAACGGTCAGTACCATAATCCCACACAGATCCCCGTTTACACATTCCCTATCACGATCCACGGACGCTCAGAAATGCATAAAGGAGTTATTAGGATAATATTAATAACGCAAGCTTACTTTAGTGTGAAATCATAATTATTGTTGTTTTTACTATTAAATATTCCATTTTTGTTTTTGCCTTTATTATGACTTCTGAAATTTTGCGTTGTTTTTTTCAAAATATAGTCATTTTCTCAACCTAAATTTAATAATGATATTTATAAGATAAGCTACATTTAATTACCTATATAAATATTAGATATTTTTTTATGTTTTACACTAAATAAGATATTCTCATAGAGTTGGGAGATTTTATTATCTCTTCACACAGATCTCGATAGGGCATAGCGACTCGAACCCATAACCTATCGTGTCTAAAGTCGCACCACGCCGGTGTCCATGCGACAGGACGGCCGCATAATCTAAGAATATTTAATGTTTATAATAAAACCTAGATAACCCAAAGATTCCTAGTACTAGGGCCTCCAAGGTCAAATTTAGGCCACGCACGCAACATAATTACTAGATAAAAGACACTCGAATTTTCACGCGGCGAATTAAAGCCAGCGGCGGCTTTGTCGGCAAACTTCAAAGAGAGATAAGGTACGGTGGACAGAACAGGTAATGATTGTGAAAAAATGTGATTCAGAATTTATTGGGCGCATCCATTTTATTCGATATGTTTGACTTTGATTTTTGTTATGGTCAAATTTCAATGTTATACCGGGATGTTTCGTTGTTAATAGGTTTGGTTATAGGTTCGATTTCATGTGACTTAAGGTTTTATTAAATTACTTAGGATAAAAAGTAATTTAATATAATATTATATATATATATTAAGTTATGAATAAATATTGAGCTATAAAAAAGTTATTAATAAAAAAAATTAATAACAAAAATTCTAGATTTTTTGTCATATTGTATTATATTTTACAAATTAAATGTTTTCACTTTATTTATAAATATATTAAATAATAAGTACAAATTATAACGACAAGTTCAACAAAGGCTTGTAAATAGTAAGTATGAAGTTTAAATATTTATGAAAACAGAAATCAGCTTCACGCAGTATCCCGCACACAGCAGGGTAGGCAAAGGGAACCTTGTGTTACGACACTCCGTTCCCAACTTCCTGGTGAATTCTGTAAGCCTTGCGTGTTGAGTGGCGGTACTCAACGCCGCGCTTTTGCCTCGGCAACAGAGCGAAGAAATAATAATATAAATTAAAACAAAGTATAAAGACACTTTTTTCCCGTTCTTAACAAATAAACTTCATCTTTCCCTACAAATAAAATATTTCAAATACAAATTGAATTCGGTCCTAGAGTCATAGATTTTATTCGGACATTCACCAATTACGCCCCGATAAAATCACCTATAAAATTATTTATCATCAATCAAACTTTTTCGTCTACTGTGGGTTGCAGTTCAGTAAACTAACAATACTTAATTTTAATAGTTCAAATAAATTTGAGGCTGTCGTAGCGCAGTGGCACACCCTGTAAATACGACGGTTGTGAATTTTCACTTGTAGAAACGAATAATATAGATAATATTTTTTTTTCCTTGCTCTGGTACTAAGTTCTAATAAAAACACGCCGTATGAGAGTGAAGAAAAAAATACATTGATAAATATACAGTCGAAGTTCATGTATTCTTTATGCAGGTAAATCATTAAAAAAAAATTTTTTTTTTTTAAAATGGTATGCATCTATATAATTTTTTGTGTATTCTGCTAACTGTACGCGAAATCAAATCTTGAATCAGCGCGATAATAACTTTGATTTTGATATGGATATTCCTCATTACGCTTGTTCCGATAAAACCAGACACTCCATACTGATAATGTAACTTAGATATTAATTATTTATTATATTATTTTTTTTTGTTTTACGCTTCTATATTTTAAAAATAAACAAATACACAAAATTAAAGACAGAGTTAGCGTAAAACAACGTGCGGCGTTGGGCTCTGCGCAATGTCTTGGAATTTAGTGAAATTGTGTTTGCATTTTGCAAAATAAGCAGACTTGAGAGTAGACAAAGCGCGAAGTGCGAGTTTTACAATGTCTCTGAGTTGGCTAGAAGTGGAAAGACGTCTTTACACATACATTTTCTATATTCAAAATTTTTATTTCTTTTTAATAAATTTTTACATTCATATCAATCCAAAATGTCAGTTTATCTTTAAAAATAATTTCAAGCCTGAAATTCAAACCAAGTTTTATAAATATATTAAATATTATATATTTTTTTTCTCTGAAGATATTAAAGATATAATCAATATCTTTTGTCTCACCTGACATAGATCCTAATTCGTGTGGATGGTGGGAGTTGTTATTGCTTAATGTTGTGTTGTTGTTGCTTTCCGCGTTCCCGCTGCTACCGCTTGTGTTCGCTGTCTGAAAAAAAAATTACTGTACAAATTTTTAATACTTTTGATTTATTATTTTAATTTCTCGCTGTATCCCGCATTTAGCAGGTTAGGCAGAGGGAAGCAATTTCAGAGGCATTCCGTGTTGAATGGCGGAACTCAATATTGCGTTTTATTTACCAGGGCAAGGGAACGAAAATAATTTATATATAAAGGTTTTTCCGAGAAGATATCGAACCCACAACCATTTTTTTTATGGGAGAGGACAAGGCAAACGACAACACCAGAGGAGCTACAGGTGCGCTGCCGGCCTTTAAGGTTGAGGATGTTGGGCGCCGGGGCCCGGCATTACCTAAACGTAGAGGCAAGAGCCACTTTTATCTGGATTCGAAAAAATGAATTGAGTTGATAAAAGCTTACCTTTTCTAATACGTCATGGTCTTCTCTACAATATAAAGCACCTCCTTCTCTTAACGCGAATTCATCGCCTATAATAATAAACAAAAAAGATAAAAAACCGCAATTGAAATTTTGTTTGCGAATGATTTTGAATGAACATGTTTTATATAACTTTATTATGTTAACTAAATATTATTATTATATTAACTATATTATATGGTGAATTTTATTGCATTTTTTCTTCATATCACATGGCATATCTAGAGATATTTTCTATAGAGATAGATAGATATTTTTTATACAAATATATTCGAGTAAAGCACTCGTTTTCTATGAATATAGTGTTGATGCGTGTTAAGTGACGGAACTCAAGGCTCTTTGCGTTGCTACCATAGCTAGGAATATGAAAATATAAATATTTCACTCTCCCGACTGGGAGATCCATAACTATAATTCACTATCACGTGTGCCGCTTCGCCACAACTGTCTCTATTTAAGGTGTTATTTTTATATCTAAGCCTCTTCTTAGGAAGGTAGACTGAAAGAAAATAGTATTGATACACTCTATTCTCCATTTTTTTTTTTAATTAACTTACCAGGTATTAATTGTCGTGCGCACGCACAACATCTAAAACAGTCGATATGGTAGATCTTCGTTTTCGCTCGCATCACGAAGTCATTTTTACTAAAGGAGGCGCCACATTTGTCGCATTTTGTACCAAATAACCTGTGGACAAGGAATTTTTGAATGAAATAATGCCCCTTGTTATCATAAGTTCAGATATTGCTTATTGTGCCTGATGGTTGCAGGTTCGAATCCTTCTCAGTTGTAGTGTATATACATGTGTTAATATATGACACCCAGTGGACTGATCATCATAGATGAAAAGCCGAATTATTTATTCTAAAGGTATTATATTTACATATATTTAACAGATTTGTAACGCCGGTTAACTCTTTATCCATGAAAAAAAAACAAGAGGGAAAGCTTGGAAGAATTTAATGAATAATTGATTCAATTAAATTATTACATAATTCTGAATGCGATATAAAAAGAAATGTAAAGTGACTTATCACTCTATCTATTGTATTTGGCCGTTGTGCAAAACACGTTAACAGTGAGAAAATATATAAAAAAAATCACAATTGAACCTTTTCATTTAAAAATAACGAAAATTCTGACACAAAAAAAGAAGATAATTTTAAAGTAAAACGCGAAATAAAACGTCCACAGAATAGACTATATTGTGCCGACCCTACAGAAATACGTTTCTACCTATCCATAGGTATATAATACCCATAGACTATGCTTTTAGCGAGATTGCTAGGGTGGCAAGTGCCGGTCAATACTCGAAAATACGTTTACGGTGTACCGCTTTCACGGTGTACGGAAATGCTTTTTTTGTGCCCTTTTCTCTTAAAGAATTTTTAAGTTTAGTAACTTTAAATGTATGTTTCTAGTTATATCTGCCTGGCAAGATAATATCATATTATTTTACTACCATTGATAAGAGTTGATGAAACGCGACCCCGCACAACAATATTCTATTGACTTTAATAGTATATTGACATTATATTATTTTTCTATTCCAAAGTGAAAGAGTGACATGAAAAAATATTAACCGTTCTATAGAAGAAAATGTTTATATTCATAATACTAGTTTTTAGGGCAGTCATGGCGCAGGGGCACAGAGTGTGACTGTAAAAGCGACTGGTTGCGAGTTCGATTCCCACTCGAAGAGATGAAATATTTATTTAAATTTATGATTCCATTTCTTTGCTCTGGTTTGTCTGGCAAGGCGCAGCGTTGAGTTCATAAAAATGTATAGCATAGTAGTCGAGGATCGAATCCACCATTCAAAGTTTAATACGTTATGTAAAAATTAAAAATTTACTTCATTCACCGAACAATATCTTAAAATTTATTGAAAATTAAAAACAAAGTAATTATCACTATAATAATGAAATGCATATCATTTTGATAATTATTCAAAATGGAATGTAAACATAACCCTTCCCTCTATTAACCCTTTCTCTGAGGGGTGGATTTAACGATACACCCTGAAGGCTAGTAGGTAATTTTAACTGAATATTTTTGCCTATTTAAATAGGCAAGTATATGCTTTTTATGTAATGTTTTCTATGTCATTGGCAACTCTATAGCATAGTTAGTAATATTTTTTTTGTTTCGATAATTTCATGATTTTCCGTTCCGAAAGAATTTTTAGATATTATTTCTTAGTGTTTACATACATACTATCTACATGCCAAATTAAAGGTTTAAGTTAACTGTTGTCTGTCAGTCACTGAGTAAAGAAAGAGTTATTATAACTTAGTGCTATGTCATGGACAGACTACCCTCTTCCCTACCCATCGTTTGTCGCTGTAAAGGCCAACAACGCTAACAGCATTATCTTCATGTTCAAAAATAATTAAAATAAATATATTTAACCGAATGACATCCATATTCTATATGTGTGGTCGTTCGTGTTTTCGCAGCTGCACACTGCGCAGTACTCTCTAACGCTGTCAGACTAACCATATGTGATTGTTTAACCGGGCCGGTTGACTTGACATTTGATTTGACGAGGTTTACAAATGCGAATGCGTATTTTTAGTATTTATTTATTTTTGTTTATATTTATGTTTTTTTATTAATTATATTATACTCGCTTTATTTGCTAGAATTTTTGTATAAGTATCAAATTTATGAAGATAAATAGATTTTTAGGTCCGTATTTGTTTTCAAGATCGATCACAGATTTCAGAGCGATATACGTTCTCAACTCTATGATCGATCTTGATAGAGATTTATAATTAAAATAGTAGGGGTAGCTTTAAAATTTGGTTTATGCATAGTTTTTACCTTACTATACAGTTCTCGTTTTCATCTTGTTAAAAAGTAATAATTTGTCACCGGCAGTCAACATTATTCCTTTTCAAAGTAGTATGTGAAACGTAAGTTTTAGATTTAAATATTTGTGATAATATCTATATATTTAATTATTTTTAGAGTTCCGTACCTTTTAAGGAAAAAAGGAAAGTGAGTAGTATCGTCTGTGCGTTATCTGTCAGTCAGAAACGGAAGGGTTGTATATACATGAAAAATTATATAAATTGACAGAAAAAATACTGAACAGTGTAACGGGAGATACGGAGGCGGTGTTTGATTTCGCTAATTGTAGGGCGTGAGGGCAGATTAAGGGTTGGCATTTCAAGCTGCGCATGTGTATGTATTTATAATAAAATGTAGATAATATAATTTATTTTTAGAATAAAAGCTTAGTTGAATCAAACGATCCCAAATTACAAAGTTCGATCCCCAATCAAGGAAATGGACAACTCAACCCGCAAAGCCTCCAAAATTCGGCGGAAAGTGGGGAACGGAGATTCTTAACACTAGTTTCCCTCTGTCTACCCTGCTGTGTGCGGGGTACAGCGTGAAGTTGATTTATTTTTATGTTTTTATCACTGAGTTCTTTAAACCACACAAGTCGTGTAAAATAAGTTATATACAGTAACTATTTATAGTCGGCGTTAATGTTTAGACAAATGTAAGAAGATCTCCGCGTCACATCTCAAATATCGCTAATTGTGGGGTGTGAGGTCGATTTGGGTTAAACAATATCAGTACGTATACTTTTAGTTTTGTTTACCTTCTATTTCCTTCTGCATACATATTAAACATTTAAAATATATGTATTAAAGTGTAATTTTTTTTTTAAATTAAATAAAAAAAAATCAACATTTACTCGGCCAGTAAAATAAAAAATAGCCCCTAAAAAGCTAGAAATAGCCTCTGGATTACATATTGTCATCCGTCTCTTGTTTCCATCTATTTCAAACAATGGAAATTAAATTGAAATATATACATATATTTAATCTCTTTCCATTGTTTTCGGCTTTTATAATATGTTTATATAAAATAATTTTATTATATGCTATTAATTGATACGTCCTTCCTCATGAAGCTTCCGGAATAAAACAATTATTAAATAGTGGAAGTAGTGAAATATGATATGTAAACAAATATATCCGTGCGGTTAATCTATTCTCATAACGACTATTATAAACATAAAATAAAGAAAGATAACATAAAAATAGCTAAGGTAGTATTACTTTGGGACTTTTTAAAATAAAAAATTAATTTCAACGTTATTTTATTCGCTAGATTGGTGTTCAAATCATTTATATCTTATAAAAAAATCTGCGTTAGTTACTTTAAAGATAAGTAAATATCTACAGGCTACATATATTATTTTTAACTTTCAGTTATGACTAGTCGTGGTGCACGGGCACAGAGTGTGACTATCTTCGTTCTGATGTCGAGGCAAAAGCGCGGCGTTAAGTTCCACTACTAAACACGCAATGTCTTCAAAATTCGGCGGAAAGTGGGGACGGAGTGTCTTAACATTAGGTTCCCTATGCCTACCCCGCCGTGTGCGGGATACAGCGTGATGTTAATTTAATTTTAATTTTCGTACTCTGGTAACAAGACAAAGCGAGACGTAGAGTTCGTCCGATAGCTAGGCGATACCTCGATAATTGGCAATGCATGAAGAAATGAGTGTCTACCCAAAAAGGTATAAGTAAGTATGTAAACTTGATGTCTCAATTCTGTTAAAACTGTGAGAAAACTTCAATTAACACTGCAATATAAAAATAAATAGTGCATTAGCAGGAAAAAACTAATCGATCTTCCGAACGGAAACACACCATAGACATATCGGGTTCCCGCCGCCCGCTGTCAAACTGACGTTTGTTTTGGCGCCAAAATACATAACGCCGGTTTGTTTTTCTCGGCACATTCAAAGCGGCAAAGACAATTCGTGTTACAGCCCAAATTTACTTTTACTTTATGTTAGACAATATTATTCTCTATTACTAAAAGAAAAAGAATGAAGGGAACTGTTTACACGTGGAAGCATAACTTGTTTGCTGATGTGTAATTCTATATTTCAGCCGCGCGATAGAAGGGTGAAAAGGTAAACAGACGAGTTATTTTAGTGAATTCATCATCTTTAGATTTTGTCTGTGTTTAAAAAGTGGCGCCGCGATGCTTGATTGACATGTTATGGATTTTTTTTAAAGATGATGTTTATCGTAGGCCACAGACTAAATATGGAATGTAAACGGAGTTGTAATATAAACTGTTATGTGGAGCAGTCATTAACTTCGTCATTCTATGAGATATTAGATGGCAAAATATCGGAATAAACTAAATATTAATAAAGATGTATTTTTTTAATGTAGAGTTATTCATCATTACAATATTTTATTATATTTATTTACAAATATATCACCAGCGACGGCACTGTTTAAGGTTATAGTTATATAGTTAATTTTAATTTTATTAATAATTTATTACTGTTCTAGACTAAAATCATACCTTATTTTATTATTGTTAAAACACTAAATATTTAAAAAAAGATCAACCTCCTGCCTGTGGTAAAAAAGTAAGTAAATAGATTCGACATAATAAAGACACGAGAAAATAACATGAACAATCATAATAATACAATATCAATGGAAAGTTTAGATGAAACATACGTTAACTACAAACTTTTAAATAATATTTACTGATATATTTAACTTGTATTGTACGTAAGCAATTCTATTTGTATTACAAATTAATATTTACAGCAATATATTCAGGTGATAATTTCCAATATAAAGCGCACATGTCACATGTTCGTCACAACGTAAATAAGCAAGCAACTGAATTAGTTGATCATTTTCTTTTAGCTTCACGTTGTATGACGCATTTAACAGGGTAGGCACAGGGAAACTAGTGTCAAGACACTACGTTCTTTACTTTCTGCTGAATTCGGGTGACATTGCTTGTTGAGTGATGGAAATCAACGGTGCGGTTTGCCTTTACACCAGAGCGTAGAAAATAAGAATATTAATTATTTTATTTCCTCAAGTAGGAATCGAACTCACAAGCTGTCGTGTTTACAGTCCACATGCTTGTGTCCCTGCACCATGACTACCCTCGCGTATTCTCCTATATGCGAGATGCAGCGTGAAACAAAAAAAAATGTAATTGTATGTAGACTAAAGAACTGGATGATCGTTCATTGGCTACCTTATATTAACACAGTAAAATACTAATAATATATGTATATATAGAATATACTTAATCATATATCTTCATTATCTACCTATAATACAATTGTAACCGCCACTCACCTAGTATAATCTCTCTTGCAATAGGTCTTCCCTTCTCTCACGAAGCACGTACAGGATTCATCCAGGAATTGTCTACATTCTTGACATTTGAGGCACGCGGCATGCCACTCAAGATCCGGCGCCACTCTTAGTATATACTGGTCGTGGATTTGACCCCCGCACCCTACGCATAGGGATAAGCGGAGTTTTTCTGTAAAAAAAGGCAAAAAATATTATAAACTAGTATAATACAGGCATAACTATAATATTATTAGAATGCTACTAGTCCCTTTGAAATGGACAACGGAAAAAATAAAAAATATATAGGAATCGTTTTGTTTTTACGCAAGCCCATGTAGGTAGGCAGAGAGAACCTAGTGTTAAGGCGTTGAGTGTCAGAACTTAACGCCATGCTTGGTTATTGTACAATAATTGATATGACGGATATATTTCCTCAGGTAAAAAATAATGCTATAAAAATTGTTTAGATTAAGCCCCGCAATAATGTGATAGACATTTGAAAAAAAAACATAGAAATCTTACATATCAGATATACGGCCTATTGCTTTGCAGTTGTTATCATATTTAGATAATTTGATGTAATTACATCAATTATCATAATAGTAGAGAATTTGAACCTACAACCAATGCTCTTATATTAAAATTTACACATTAGACGTTGTAAAAATAAGCACGTTGTGAACTATTGTATATTTATATAATTCTTATTAATAATAAATCAAAGTTCCATAAGAAATATTCAAATATTTATATTTTATCTCAAATAAATCTACATAAATAATTCACGTTCACGAATATCGATTATAAGTACAAAAAAAAAACAAACAATCGAATGATTATTCATAAAATGCAAATAGCCATAGATAAAATAAAATGGTCAAAACGTAAACATGCTATGGAAATATGAATAATTTATCTGTGCTTAAATCGATATTCGATGGGCGTGGTCTGACCACACCTACTTATAAGCCCATCTCTTTCCCTCTGTACTTCTCGCTTTTATACTCTTGTGTACAAAATGCTATTTAATGACAGCCTTTATTCTGTTTTATTTATAGACGCATAATATATTGTCACATCATATGGTTTGTGTTACTGTCATATTATTATTTTTGCCATATAGCTACTCTACTGTGCGTATAACATATGATTAATATTATATACTTACGATTAATATAAAATTTGGGTTAGGTCATATACCTTGTAGAAAATAAATGTCTCTACACTTATACAAGTAGTCAAATAAAGCAGAATTTTTTGTAAAATTTTACAAAAATTTCTGCTTTAGTGCTAGCGTTTATTTATATAGTTAATTTCTACATTTGCGTAAGGCATTAATTCAACTTACTTTTTATTAGTAGGTACTACCTATTGGTATAGAAAACAAAATAAACGAAATTTTAGATTTATGGTGATTAAAATTCATTTTTCATTTGCGAAAAAAGACGTCAGCTCCTTGATATGTGTCAAGACTACTTAGGAAATAGATAGATATAGAGTCGTAAGAGTGTGTTAATATTGTGAAGTTTTTACATATCAAGTGTCTTTTATGTGAAAAATTCAAAATAGTGACAAAACACTTCGCTTTAGCTTATAATCTACGTATGATAAACATTTTTTAAATTATTATTCAGGCTCTAAATAAGGAAAATATCGAAACTGAACGTCTTTAGTAATATTAAATATTTTTTATTTCTATCGTTGCGGATTCGATTCCGACTGTAATTACTGAGAAATAAATATTTATTGTTATGATGATCTAACTAGATAAATTAAGAGGTTCGTCGATTGCTACTATCATACATATATTCACTTTGTTTGATAAAAAAAAAAATGTTACATGATACTCTGTTCCCATTACAACACTTCTCTTTCCCACTTTCGCCGAATTTTGGAGACGGCGTGTTGAGTGGCAGAACTCAACGCCGCGCCATGTCTAGCCAGAACAAGGAAATGAAAATATGAAATATTTCAATTATTACATCTAATAATATATCTACTAATCTAAGTTAGTTCAACAGGCACGCTTAAAAATCATAACTAAATTGAGCAATAAAGAAGTAGGCACAGATTAAAAAAATCACATAAAAACCTCCTTTCCCTCAAACAAGGCCACTTAAACAATTGTAAGAGCAATAAACTTAATTATCCTTTTATACCTAATAATTGTTCGTTTCAAATGACACCAGAAATATATTGTTACAAAGATTTCTTCCGTATACATTAACTAGCTGTTAAATACGGCTTCGCCCGCGTGGAAATAGCTACTTATTGTATAAGGAGTATGACGCTTAACGTCCTCGATCAATGGAATGGATATCCATCCGTTCCGTCCGACACAAAAAGGATTTCAATTTGGACCAGTAGTTCCTGAGATTATGTAGACATGAAATATGTGTAAAAATATATTTTTTAGATTCACACCGTATCTCGCACATAACATGGCACATAGAGGGAACATGAGGACCTAGTGTTAAAATACTCCGTTTCCATTGAGACACTTCGGTTTCCTACTTTTCCAGAGCGAGATTTCATTTACAGTCGCGCTCGCCTCGACAAAATACTTCAATATTTACCTAGAGATATGTATATAACTACTACTAGTTAGTCAAGCAATCGATCCCTATGAGGAGGAATGAATAAATTCATGTCACTGCTCTGCTTCTACTGCGGCGTTGAGTTGCGCTACTCAATGCACAATGACTCGAATTCAGTCGGCAAGCAAAGAACAGAGTGAGTGACTTTCTTTCTAGCTGTTTCTGGGATACAGCGTAAAGTAGGAAAAAAATATAAAGAAATGTGTATAAGTTAGTTTTGCAAACTTAGGTATCATTAGTCGTTCTTCCTCTTCTCCTCAATTCCTTTTTAATGAAATAATTTAATAAGTAAAGAATAAAAACAATATATGTATGTGTATAACATGTTTAACTTCTCAACTAATTGTAGGGTACTTACTTTATTATATTTTGATGGATAACTTTATTGTGAAGGCCTTTCCGCGATTTTTAATTGACGAATGGTTATTTAGTTTACGGTTACCTTGTAAAGTTTTAAGTGCGCTTTTTAAGGTCATATTAATTCTTTTTTTTTATATATATAAGATATTATATACGTCGGGATTGGAACCCGCTGCTGTACGCTCCGATTACTTTAGCCACAGCATGGAATATTTTATGTATCTCTGAGCTCTTATGTCACTTACATAGTGGTAATTTTGTAGTTACAACCGTTATTTATGTGAATATTTTTAAACCTAATTCCTGAATATTTATCCGTAAAGGACTAAGAAGAAATACAAAAAAATTGCGCCCAGTCGTAACACAAGTATGTGACTAAACGTGACTGGTCGTGGATTCGGTCTCCACTTGAGGAAATAAAATATTTATTTAAATTTGTATTTACACTTCTTTGCTGTGGTGTCGAAGCAAAGCGCCTTCGTTGAGCTCCACCACTCCACATGCAATGTCTCCAGAATTAACTGGAAAATGGGGAACGGAGTGTCTTACCACTAAATTTCCTCTGCCTATCCTGCTGTCTGCGTGATACGGCGTGAAGATGATTTAATTAATTTTGTAGACGTTGATTTTGATCCAATGATCAGCTTTACGCCTTTGCCGCATACATCTAGATAGGCAGGCGGAATATAAGGTCAGCAGCAGTTTCCTCTCAAATTCGAGACACTGCGATAGTGACAGAACTCAATGTCTCACTTTTTCCAGTGCTTTTTACTAGCATAAGTCTCACATTATAGCTTGAGGCCTCCCCACTACTTCATGTTAGCCATCTTAAATAGATACAAATTATATGAAATTTATTATATATATTAATTTATAATTAATAATTATTCTTAACCACCTACACAACAAACAAAAAAGGCATGGCGCCATATTTCAAATTAAATTCTAATACAAAATGAAAACAAACATACATAAATTATGTTTTAAATTTATTAATTAATTAAACCGAAACGACTTTGGTTTGCCGCTTAATATTATAAAAAAAACCACTCTTAATTACTTTAATTATAATATAAAAAATTAATGATTTAAATTTTATTGTTTTACGATTCAGTAGCTTTATTTACGACAACACTATTTAAGGCCGATCATAAAATAGGTTTTTAATAGTAATTATTGTAGGTTCTTAGATACAATGTAAGACACGTACAAGCTTAACAAAGTACGAGCACAATATTTTACATTTCCCCGTTTCGGTAGATGACGTGCGGCGTTGAGTTCCGCAGTGAATGTGAATGTCGCTGAGTGACATAGGTCAACTTCTTAAAATTAAAAAAATAATTTAATTAAATCCTACAGCTTAATAGATTCATTTCCTATCTTGAGTAACAAGACAAAGCGTTGAGTTCCACCACTCAATGTGCAATGCCTCGAAAATTATATACTGCGTGAAGCTGCTTATTTGCATTTACACACGTCATCTAACGGTTTCTGTTAAAAAAACACATGCACGTTCTATTTTTTTTCGTACATATCTACTAATGATGTGAATTTTTAGCACCTTTTTCGTACTAAACGTATCTGGTTAAAGTATTTTTTTTTGGACGTCAAGTATTTAGCCAGATGGATGGGATATTTTTAGATTCTCCAAATATATATATTACCTATTATTTATATTATATGATAGGTATTTATCTATAAATATGATCATTGATAGCAGCTGAATATCACAAAGGAAAAAAAAATTGACACTTTCTATTTCATTGTGTGTAGTAAGTAGGTATCAATAATAAATATCTATATTATAACTTCATAATATTTTCAATTATTATTCTATAATTTTTTATTCATACTCTCTTTTTTAACTTCTCTTCAACTAGGTTCCCAGTGTTAAGATACTTCGTTCCCATTAAGATACTTCCGTTCACCACTTTCCCGCTGAATTCTTGAGGCATTGAGAGTTGAATAGCAGAACTGGTGAATACTAGAGCGAAGAAATGAAAATATTACTCTTAAATAAATCATTTCCATTTCATTCAAATCGAACTCACACCCGTCGTGTTTACAGTCGCACTTGCGCGCCACAGCCACGACCGTTTTACGTATAACATCATATTAAAATCGTACACATATGTAGATGTCGAACACGCAACTACCTTAGATAAATACCCTGCTGTTCAGTAGTAACGGTCATTTAATACAGGTAATTACGAAAATCACAGATACAATAATAATATATCTAACACTTGGCAGAGGCTGTACATTAATTGTCTTTATCTCTCACACACACATTCATGCGTAGACATATTATACGCTTGTTGTGCATGCACACAGCCATGGAAATTTAGTATATGTATACATGCACACATAGTGGATGTTTGTGTGAAGCTGGTTTTAAAAACGCGTGCGTTAGAATTTATTGTGTCAATAATGAGCCGACTGTGCGGATAAGGGTTGTACCTACATTATTTTGAAAATGATATTACTCTGGTATTAACAGTTGCAGAATAACAGGCGGTCGTGGCGCAGTGGTCAAGGGTGCCGCCCGTAACGTGACGGTTGTGGGTTCGATTCCCACTCGAAGAAGTGAAATATTTCTTTACATTTATATTTCCATTTTTCTTCGCTCTGGTGTTGAGGCAAAGCGCGGCGTTGAGTTCTAGCACTCAACTAAAAGAAGAAATAGTATGACTAAATTATATAGCGGCGTTACAGCGTAAGGTCGTTTTTGGTTGTGAATACGATTCCTCTCCGGGGAAAAGAATAATTTTTATTTCTTCCCCTTTGGTATGATACAGCGTGGATCTAAATATACATAAAAATGATATATATGTAACATTCCCACAGCAATACATAATTATGTCTTTTTGTAGTGGCAAAATAACATAAAACTATATTTTTTTCTATAAATACATATAATATAATATGGTATAATCAAACGTGTGCCAACCCTAAAACCAATAATCAAAGTAGGCGGCACAACAAAGCCGCCGCGTATCTCCGCGATTACCATCGGGATACTGTACTTGTTCTCAAGAACAAGGCTTATATAAATTAATTCTTTTTTTTATTTCACATTAGCATGGCAGAGAGAAGCTAGTGTTAAGACACTTCACTCTCACTGCGTGTTCAATGGCGGAACAGAACTCGGCATTTGGTCAAAGTAAAAAAAAAGAGACAGATTTCTTCTTACAGAATTCTAATACTTTTTATTTACACCTGGATGAAATATCAAGTCCTTGCCTCCAGCATCTCCAGTCTCGTCACCCGCAATTTTGTTTGTTTGGACTTTGAGATGTAAAATGGAAAATCCTGTCTTTTCCCGTTTTCATAGAAATATCGAAAAATTCTCTCTTAGTTAGAGAACATTATTTTTTTTAATGCGATTTCAGTCACCACACTCAAACTGGCACATTTTTTTTATTTGATTACTTGCAAAGCTAACACAGTCGATGTCGTTCAGCTTTCTAGAACTTCAAGCTTAATTTTAATGAAGCGTTTATCAAAATTTATAACTACCACTACGAATTCTTCTTTTCCTTTGGAAAGTTTTTAGGTATATTTAATAATATTTTAGATCGTAGTCAATGAAATTCTATAAATGTAGACAAAGTAAATAAAAAGTAAGAAATGTAATTAAATTTTAAATACAATGTTACAAGCGCGATGGTTGCACTTGCAGATTCAGTCAGGAATCGGGGCATAAATCTTCTAACGTCTCAATATTCAAAATCTAATAAAACAGTGAAAACGACAGTATAATGACTTAACAAACAGTTAAGATTCAAATTTACACTGCATTTAAGGTGAAAATTGTATGAATAATGAAAGTAAATTACCTTTACATCTTATTGAAAAGCTAGCTCTGAAGGATGGGAACGTGACCCGTATTGACACGGTTGTTGATATATCACTGTTTAAAAAGGACGGTTTAAATTAGCGACTACTACCGCGGCATCGGTTAAAGGACGTTCAAAGTAGGGAAGCCATTTGGATTTATTAGAATGGGATAAAAGTATCTAATATATATATATATATATTTATATCTTAAATATGATCATCTGTTTCTTAGTATTCATTTAAACACTTTTTTATATAATATATTTTTTATATTTTTATATAATATAATATTTAATTTTACTTTATTATTTAATTTCAGTCAACACTTAATAAGCAATTGTGAGTACAATTTACTAGTTCACGAATGACTTATAATAATTAGTCCCTAATCCAGTACATAACAAAATCAATTTTATTTAATGTTATTAACTTCAAGAAAAAACATAAATCTGTTCACCATTAATAATAAATTAATAAGCATTTATAATCACCATATATCTAAATACTAGAATCCGTGACATGCTGTACACGGCGGGCGGAGCTGAGCGAAGCTATGTTATGCAAAATATTTGCGAAATCTTTTTCGTCCGCACGCGCTGGGTGATGGGATTGAGATTCGTCAAAATGTGCGTGAATTTCAAAACGTTCCACAGCTCAACTCTATGGGACACGTTTTCACCATTTACTCAAAAACTACAATTACAATTATCACCAAATTACTTTGCTGGGATCACCGTGTTGTCCACAACGTTCCTGCAAAATTTCAGAGGAGTAGGCTTAACAGTCTAGGAGAAGTAGCTTTTAACCAGTAAGCTTCGCTTCGTTCAGCTCAATATATAAACAATATACATATATATTTTTAAATGCCTGTTTAACTATCAGGACGTCATGGCGCAGGGGCACAAGGGTGTCATTGTAACGAATGGTTGTAGGTTCGATCCCCACTCGAGGAGACTAAATATTTACTTAAATTTATAATTCCGTTTCTGGTAACGAGGTGAAAGCGCGGCGTTGAGTTCCATCATTCAACACGCAGTGCGTCCAGAATTCGGCGGAAAGTGAGAACGGAGTGTAACACTATGTTCCCTCTGCCTACCCTGTGTGCCGGATGCAGCGTGAAGCTGAAAAAAAAAACTATCAGATTTCCTAGGCCCCATGTTGTGTATAAAAATATTCCCCTGACTGAAATTTGTCTTTAGATTTTATTAAAAAACTCCATTTTTCTAGAAAGCTATTTAAAAATAAATCACTTACTAACTGTACATATTTATGGAGATCCTACAAACGTCTATAATAATAAAAACAAATAAAGAGATAGGGTTTGGTCGAAAAATACCTTATTGTGAGAGAGATGTACGTTAGATATTAACACGTTAGAAATTAAGTAGTATACCTATGCTTTATTTGGCTTTATGCCTTCCGCATATAGCAGGGTAGGCAGAGGGAACCTAGTGTTTATGCACTCTGCTTCTCGTTCAAGAGACATTACTTTCAGATTTGCGGAAACCAACGCTGTACGTTGTCTAAGAAGTCCTAAAATATATTTCTGTTAATATGAAAAATATTTGTATAACTAAGATATATAATATATATAATTTATATAGCTCATGTATGGAATGTAAATTCTGTCTTTCTTAAATTTCTCTTGAAGTCGTTGGGTTATTATTGATAAATGATTTTGATTTAACCGCTAATTTAGTATCAATTGGTCTAACTACAGTCAATGTCATTTAATTAGATATAAATACACTTAAAAAATGTAAATAGCAAAATATGGATATGGGGAACGGAGTGTCTTAACACTAAGTTCCCTCTATCTATGCCGTTGGGTGATTACTATGTGACGCTAAAAATAGATATTCAAAAGGATATATTTCAATAGATTTTTGTAACTTCACAATGTATCCTGCAAATAGAAATGCAAAATACTTCGTTTTCAGCATGAAGTGTTTTTGACTTATAATTTCAAAATCTAATAGTGAAAGTAAGAATTAATTACAACCTTTACAATTTTTTTATAAGTAGGTGGGAACCTACCTACTTTGATATAAAAAAGAAAATATAATATAGGTTTTTTTATATGATTGTTTCAGTTCAGTTTTAGAGCGTGTCAGAAATGAATCTTTATTATGTTTATAATATATTTTGATAATGACAATATTTAATTTTGATAACGCCAATATTTGTGATCATGTTACTTTTACATGGAAAAATATACCCATTTTATATAAGGCTAGTAGATAAATTTGATTCGAAACAAGTATAATTAACAACACGGTTTTCCAATCCGTTTAGATTCTTATACGTTTTCTGAAACTAAAAGTCTGATTCGTTCATAAAAAACACAAACAATTTAGAAAAAATCTACAAAGGCTCAACCCTAAACAGTCAAAAACGCCTCACCACAAAATAAATATATCTAAAATCCCTTTTTACCGATCTTCAACTTGAAGTTCGGAGTTTGCCCGCCTTACCCGCACCGCCAAAGGACGCCGCGTTCCGTGTTTACGTATCGATATATTATAAAAAACCTCACGTTTTTTTGTGTAGCCACTTTTTCTCATCGGAATTTTAGTAAGTAATTGCAAAGGTAATGATTAGATTGCGCTTTATTCTTAACAACAATAATTAAAGCCGTCGTGGCGCAGGGGCATAAGGCTGCGAACTAAACATGAATGTTGTGGATTCGATTCCTACTTGGGGAAATGAAATAATGTATATTTTAATTTCTTCGCTCTGGTGGTGAAGTAAAGCGCGGCGTTGAGCTTCGTCACTCTACACACAATACCGCCAGATTATGGCGAAAAGTTTCTGAGTGGGATATAGCGTGAAGCTACAAAATTAAAAAGAAGAATAATAATAATTAACAAATAAAAATAACAATAAATAGCAAAGAAAAAATTAAAATGGGATAAAAATAATTTATACAGTTATTTTTATTTAAGAATTTGTAAGTTGTATGTATAAGTTTTGTACGTATAAGTATTTTTGTAATTAAAATATTTAATTTCATTTTATTATTTGTGTGTCTTAGAAAATGCCCCTTTTTTGCATAATTTATAATTAATATATTAAAAATATGCTCTTATATTAAGATACCAGTGCAAAATTTAATTTAACTCAATGTAAAAGTATTATAAAATGCCTTATTTAAAATATTTATTAATATATTTAATACGAAAAGGTGGAAAAGGTAGTAAGGAAAGGGTGTGAAGTAACAACCCAACACACGACTGAGAGCGATGACCCACTCCGCTCTATTTGCCTGTCTTTTACACCGTGAAGATATTTAATAGTAATTAATATTTTTTTACTTTGACTGAACGTATACATCCATAAAATAATAATGAACAATTATTTTCCTATATTTACTGTTTTTACTCGTTACAGCCCAATGGACTTAGGAATTTTAATTTATAAACTACAATATTTAAAGTTTAAACAGATCTAATAAAGCGTAACACTAGGAACGGCAAAGGCTCGATATCTTCGATCATTTGACACTCAGACGCCATGTTTCTTTTTTTAACTTTTTTTCAATAATATTTCAAGATGGCGTTCGATATGTGAATTTAGACATCAAATTGAGATTTTATCTCGCTCTATCGACCTTGCTGTTGGGCCATTAAAAGTTTGTATTATTTATTTTTATTTTTTTTAATAATGAATTCAATGAATTATCAAATATATAAGAGAAAATGGTATTGGTAACATTTTATACTGTAATATAAAAAAAACAATGATTTTTTAAATTTTTGTCTGTTTGTCTATGCGTTTGTTCACGCTTATCTCAGAATGGGCTTAACCAATTTTATTGCAGTTTTCATTTTTGTATTTTGGCAAGCTTTCTTTAACATTTAATATGTTTTATTTCAATCGGCTAATAAAAACAAAATTTATATGTATATGTTAAATATTTTCGACAAAATTTCTATAAATAACTATTTCATTGAATTTCCTGAAAGTATACTTTTCAATATAGGTATATTTAATGAAGATATTGTTTTCAAATTAATATTATTATGTAGTTCAAGCGGGTGAAGCTGCGAGCGAGTCGCTAGCTAATATTATAAATTAATATTGGCCGCCTCGTGGCATTATTACTAGGCACGAGTATATGCGTGAATGCACTCGATGATCGTGTGAAATTCACTAGGAGTAATATTTGTATAAATAATTTTTCGAGTCACTACCTATAGTATAGGCTTAGATAGAATCATAATAAAGTATTCAGCAACATTTCCTCGCTCTTCCATCAGGACAAAGCGCGGCGTTGAGTTCCGCCACCCATCACACAATGCGTATGCATATATATATGCGTATGCGTATGCGTATATATAAATATGTATTAGAGCTGAATCTCAGTAGCTAATGTGGAACTACTAACCTATTCAGTGTGTTTTACATTCGGATATGAATTAAATATAGATACGTAATCCTATTTTACATTTTATCTCTATCAATTTTTATTCTTAATCTTTTTGAATTAGCATTTATCTATAATTTTATTCAAGAAATATATAAAAATTAACCCATAACGTATTACACCTTTTTAATACGCTCATTTCTTAAGCTTTACATCTCCAGTATATAGCAAGGTAGATAGATAGAACCTATAATTAAAACAGTCCGTTCTCCGTTATTCACCTGAATTTGAGACCACCATGGTGAAAGAGCACAAGCCTGTGACTGAGTTTCGCCACTCAACACTACCCAACCTAGGCGATAACTTCCGCTTGATTTATACGAATATTTATTAAATATATTTAATAAAACTTTTTTCAATTTAGGGGTTGAATTCCTAAAAAACTGTGAAACATGTGTTCAATCAAATACTTTTATGAGTCTGACTTACAAATTTTATACAAATCGGTTCCGATTTAAAGAAAATCTATACAAACATTCAACCCCCATTTCGACCCTTTAGGTAAAAATTTTCAAATCCCTTAGTGGGTGTCATATTACATAAATAAACATCTGTCCAAATTTCAAGTTTTTATCATCAACGGCTACGGCTGTACATGCGTCTTACCTCACTCAGTGGGAACATCTCCTTTTATATATAGATTTATAAAATGGTCTTTATTTCATTTATTTATATGTATTTTATCTTCAGTAATAAAATTTCCATCTAAAATTTTTTATCTGCTTGTAAAACTCTTAACTTGCATTGATAAAAGCGTAAATGAACGTTTCGATTTTGTAAATAAATGTAAAACATACGTAATGTCCAATTGTCTAAATTTATCTTGAAAGTTATGTTTGATGTCAAACTTCTCTAATGTAATTTCATTCAGATAAAGTAAACTAACCACATTTTATTATGTTCAATACTATAGATAGGTACCTTTTTTTAATTTTTGTTTTGAGTTTTCGTAATTGAATTTATTTTTATTATATATTTATACAAAATCATATATTTTTTTCTGTAAAATTTGGTGACGAACGGATGGAGTGCTTTCACGCTAAATCCCTCCTGCTTATCCTTCTGTACGGGATATAGCCTAAAGCTGCAAAAAAAATATGATCAATTATAAACAGCATTTGTCTCTACCATCGATATTAAGAAAATACGACAAAAAAAATATATTTTTTTAACGAAAATTCAAATCGCTTTCCCGCTACTTTAGTGTTCACCCAAGAGTCCGGTAGCGACTAGCGTGGTTAATACAGATATTATTGATATGATAAAGCCTAATGACTTGTAGCTTTTCATTCTCACGGTGACTCATTGTGAAGGCATGACGACTGAGACGGTATTAAGTTCGTATCCGGATATGTTATGTAATTTGCCTATCTATTTCTATTATTATTTAGCTTTACACTGTTTCCTTCATATAGTAGGGAAAGTTAGGGAAATTTCTCCGAGTGGGAATCGAACCTACAACCGTCACATATACAGTTTGACGCTATATCGTTGTGGTGCGATGACCAATTATGGGGCTTGAGCGCATGCATTCAGGCACGATCAACGGAATATTTTTTCTCTTTACCCACTGTCTTCCAAAAATTTATTAAACTTAAACGTTTCATAACATTTGAAAAACTCAAATCTGTCTGTTCGTTTGTTCAAGTCAAATAATATGTATTGGTAGCTAAGGTGCTGATTTTTTTATTGAAGTGAAGATGTATGAACGAAAATTATATTTAAATTGTGAAGGCAATTATTAGAATAGACAGATATTTATAATTTTTTAGTTGAAATTCTTTGTGATATGTATGCATGCTTACATTATTGATATCATGAATATTTTTTATTGTACTATTATTATCTTTGAAATGTGTAGTTAATAAACCATCTCAAAACTATATTACATTCTGATATAATACACAATTGAAACGATAATCGAACCTGTGTTCGTCTCTTCTATATATATCATGGTCAAAAGTATTCTTTCTAATGTGACACTAATTCTCGCTTTGGTCTCACTCAGTAACTAATAAGCTATTTTGACAGCAACAAAAATGTCTATAGCTACTGTACTTATTATTTGGGCTGTTCATGACGTATATCATTGAAATATAAATTAAAAAATATATTTTTTTTATAAAATAATCTCTGCGTCGTCAACTGCGTCTGCGTTGTAACTCAACGCCGTGCTGTGCCTCGTTATCAGAGTGTAAAATATTATTTCATTCCGCGAAATGGGAATTGAAGCCACAACCGCCGCGTTCACAGTGACACACTTGTGCCGCGACGGGCTCATTTACTTTATAACATATTCATTAAATAAAAAAAATATTTATTTCAAAAATAAATGGCACAGACGAAGCTGGAGGCTCGTATTTACGTAAAATTATATAAAGGTCATACTGCTGTTTATGTTTAGTGCATTTCAATTTGAATACTTTATATGTCGGATTATGTATTTTGAGCAGCTTACCGTTAGGTTTGATATACACTAAGACACATATATTTTTTATAAAAATAATTATACGTTAAGGTGTATGTTATATATCTATATGAATATAACAGAGGCTAGTCATGACGCATGGGCACAAAGTTTGACTATAACGCCACTGGTTGTGGGTTCGATCCCCACTCGAGTAAATAAAAGATTTGTTTAAATTTGTATTTTCATTCCTTCGTTATGGTGTCGAGGCGTTGAGTACCGCCACTCAACATGCAATGAATCCAAAGTTCAGCGGAATGTGGGGAACAGAGTTTCTTAAGATTAGATCTGAGTTGCTGTGTGCGGAATACAGGGAGAAGGTGATTTTTATGAATATACCTTTTATATGTATATTATACTTTTAAACTAATAAACTTAAATGATATAATAATAATTATTATTAATATATTATTATATCATTACTATAACTAAACTGGCAATATATATGAATGTCAATAAAATAAAAAAAATATTAATTAAAAAGAATATTCGATTAATTACAAACTTATAAAAGCTCAAATATTATTATTTTATACAGAAGACATCAACGAAACTAAAGCTTTATACTCACTGTACAATAAACTTAAACGAAAATATTGAAAAGTAACAAAGAAATCGACAGATCCGAGCTACTGTAAGGGATTTATGACAATGCTAAGAAGAAACGAAAAAATCATAGGCTGTATAAGTTATAAGCCTTTATTGGAGAAAAAAAGTAAGCTGTCAATTTGACATGACAGTCGACTCCTGTATATTATCTGTATGATGCACTACATCTGTATTTAAAATTAATTTAACAAAAATGCCATATAATAATTATGCCATATATAAATAATATATTATTTTGTATAGTCCCTATTAATGGCCGGAATGTGAGGAACGGAGTGTCTTAAACTGTCTACCCTGTTTACCCTGATAAATGCTAGGGCAACGTAAACAACTAAAAGAATATAATAAGTATCTATTGATTTTTCTGACGAATTTTTAAGCGCCACGCTGTATTCTCCACATAACAGGGTAGGCAAAGAGAACTTGGAAATCTAGTGTTAAGACATCGTTCCCATTTTAACAATACCGTTCTCCATTTTCCGCAAAATTCTGGAAGCATTGCTTATTCAGTGGTAGAACTCAACACCACTCCTTGCCTCCTTACCAGAGCGATGAAATTAAAATATTAAATATTTCATTTCCTCGAGTGGTAACCGAATCCACAACCTGTCGCTTTCAAGTCGCACGCTTATGCCACGACTGGCCTCTCATGACTAAATCTGTTATAAAAAATATTGAATCATTCTGGCGCCAGTGATTTCATAGTAAAATGGTAAAATGCAAAGATGCATGACGATTAATTATTTATTATATATAATACTTGATATATTACACAGTTCGTCGCCCGCAACTTTGTTTACCTTGTGTGTGGAACTTAATTAGGCTAAGGAGCTAACCCCTAGGAATTTCGAGAAATCCTCTCTCAGTGCTCTCCTATATTATTTAATCTACCTTTCTTTTAGCTTCATGCACACATAGCAGGGTAGCCAGAGAGAACATGAAACCTAATGTTAAAATAGTCCATCCTCCACTAAAACACTCCGTTTCTCACTAAGCCCTTGCTTTACTTATCAAATTCCAACTTTGTAGGTCCAGTCTGACAGTGCACATGTTTAAATGGATACATTAACAGTAGAAAACAGTTGTTAATATAAATAAGGAGCGGTCAAAACTGTATAATGTTGATGACTGATCTACACATACAGTGACTTATACCGTTGACGGAAGCTGCTGGAGTCGAGAAACGAAATTTATTATAAAACATTAAATGAGTCATATGAAGTACTCGTATAAGAATTATAAAATTTATACAAAAATATATTATTAACATTTTTGACCTTATTACCTAAATAAAATTGTTGAGTGAATGCAATGTTTTTTAGTTCAAATCTCTCTTTTTGACTATTTATAACTATGTACAAAAAAAGGTATCCCAGCTTGGAATAGATACATAAGCTATCGTACTCGACATGGTCCATAAATAGCTATTACATGAAAAATCTCATAAAATTTCTATTATGTATACGTTTTCGTTTTCTCGCTTAAAACTGATTTCTTCTGTCCGCCCTACTGGGACGCAGAGTGAATCTAGAAAAAATATATAAACGAAAGGCAATAAAGATATAGTGACAGGTCACTTAGGGCTTACCTTCTATGACGTTAAACTCAGGATGCATAAATTTTTTTCAACACGCTCGAACGTCTATAGTATTTTTAAAAAAATGAGACCGTCCCAATGTACATAAGTACCCACAACCAGAGCTTCGTGAGAAAAATAGTACAAAACAAACAATAAATATTAGTAGATTAATGGGCAATATTTGTGGACAACGCCGCGGTATTTACTATATAGAGTTACGATGAAATTGTTCTGACACCGTTTTAAATATTTAGTTTGCTTATCGGATTCCTTGATCTTTGAATTTTGATCGTTGGCCAAAATTGTTTTTTTTTTTTTAATTTATTTCTGACCATTCTACGTGTTCTATTCTCTTCACGTAAAATCCAGTAAAGTGCGACTCTGGATGTCAAATTGTATTGTTCTACGCCGCCTACTTTATGTATAAGTAATTACGCCGATTTTTCTTAGCTTCACGCTGTATCCCACGCACAGCACGATTGGTATAGTTAATCTGGGAAACTAGTAGGAATCCAACCCACGACCTGTCGTTTAGGGGCTAAATGACGCATTCAATTAAAATTTGAGTAAAATATGATCTTGCCAAAAAACATTATTTTATAAAAAAATAATTATACCTAACTTATAAATATTCTCAAATCACCGCAAACTTTAATGTAATTGCTAATATACGGATATCAATATATATTTGTGATAAATGAACAAATTTACATACAATTTTGATTTTGTTAAAATATATTATAAATATAAAACAAAAATGTCTGTATATCAATCATAGTCAGGGATTGTGTTAGTAAGAACATATTCTAGTTTCATATTTTTTTACCTTCACGCTGTATCTCTTATATACAAGTTGGCAGAGGGAACCTAGTGTTAACATATTGGAGAATACATAGTGGAGAACGCCATACACCACTCTATCTTAAAGACATTGTATGTTGATTGGCACTATTATGAGGTAATGAAAATACTTTATTCTTCGAGCGGAAATCGAAGTCACAACTGTCGCCCTTAGTCAGTTGCAGTCAGACGCTGCGCTCTCCCGCTGCGTCACGATGGTCTCATATAATTTAACTCTGACGTAGTTTCAATTTCGGTTGTTAATAATAACAAACCTCCAACCATTGTGTACAGAGTAATGCTTTCCAATTGCACAACGAAGGCATTAAAAATCTTCAACAAAATATACCTTTAGGAATTTTAAAGGAGTTTCAACACATGTAACTTGTAAAAAACTGGTCTGGACTGTCGCCACCGTCAGTCCTATAAATCATTAGGGTATATAGACCACTGGCGTGGTCACTGACCTACTGTGTCGAAAAAAATGAGAAAAAAAAACACAAGATTCTCTTTCATACCGGATATCGGAGGCGACAAAAGTGTGGCGCCTAGTTCTTTTTTATATTATTCAGCAATTATTGAAAAATCAACCCTAACTAAGAAAAATAGGGTATATTTTTGGTAATTTTATGGGTATTCTAACAATTGTCACCATACTTTCCTTTTGTCTTAGAGGCCTCAGGTTACAAACAAAAAGTAGCTTAAGTAAGCGATAAATGTCCTTTGTTTTAAGTTTATTGTAAATTCATTTTTGGCAAAATTTGGGAATGTTTTTTTATATTAATTTTAAAATATTTTACGTGGATCTTAATATCCCCTTGATTCTGATATGTTATTACTAATCTGTATAATATATTTTTTTAAATAATATAAAAATAGAGTAATTTAATAAAACTAAACTTGACTAAATCAAGTCAAAATGAGATAATGAGTTAATAAAAGTAACATAAAAGTTTATGCGTTCAAAAGTAGGTAAAAATATGTAAATTTATATTTTTTACTCATACTTATTATTAATACTTTTTACTTACCATTACAATTACTAAAAATATTGATTTTATTGATAAAAAAACACAATGACAAATTCTACATAAACTATGAGTAAACGTAGGTATTTCTATAAAAAAAAACAAAAGAAAGCATATGACGCATATTTTTAAGAGATTAAGGAGCCCAATCCTCAAGGCGCCGGTCTTATCAGTTCGCCAAATATCTTCGCTAACAATATTTTGGCTGTATACGTCACTTCAAAAAAATGTGCGTGCCTGACCGATGCTAGAAAAAAAAAAGTATTGTCAAAATAAACGTAAAAACGAAAGAAGATGTCAATTTAATTTGACAGCCGTCAAAGTGGGCGTTGTTTGTGGCAAATTATGATTGAATTGTTAGAAATTAGGAAATATGGGTGTTTATGTAGAAAAAATAAGCCGAAGACAAATTTCATGTTATTTTTAAATAGTTTTTAAGAATGTACGAATGTTATACTAACTACATAGATATCTACTACTTGATAGTTTGTAAACTTTTCTTTTTAATATAAATCCTTAAGAAGCCTAAACTAAATTTTGAATATTTTTAAATATGTTCACGAGATCCCAATTTGGGTCTTAATATGTACCTACTCAGAGGATTATGTAGATACAAATAATTAAAATATATATCGGGACTGAGCTGTACAGTGTACATGTCTGCCGCACGTCTAAGGAGTCACAGACGAAAATCTCTACTGATTAGACTACAAGAGAAGGCTGTTAAGAGAAGTCAACGTGGTACAGTGGCATAATTTCTGATTGCAATGGGATACAGCGTCAATCTATTGTACATACAAAAATTTGAACCAAAACTACCAGCCAAATGAATCGCCAATCCTCACATTATATTAGATCGACGAGGGAACGGGTTAAAAAAACTATTATTATCGTCCCATAAAAGACATAAGAAAAAAGGGGCCTTTCCTTATCTCACTACGGCGCCGAGGTAGCGAGGCGGGGTAAGAAATTTTTTTTATACTTATTTCACCCGAAGGCAAAAATGCATCGACATAATTGACACAATTTACGTAGCAGATAAGGGAACTTTTATATTTAAAGTCGGTTTTGGATTTTTGCTTAATTTAAATATAATTTGGGTTGGCAACTAGATGATAGGTAGGATGGGTGGACGTTTCTTGACAAGACCTTAAGGTTGCTGGTTCAATTTTGTATGTAGACATTTTAGAACTGCACCATTTACACTTTCTTTAGTAAAATAAACAACAAAAAGCGCAAATCCATTATATTTAAATTACGTGACACGAGATTTAATTAGATTTGATCAAATTTGGACACTGTGTGCAATTTAATCCAACTGGAAAGATAGGACAGCTTATATCTCAATTTATAATTGCAATATTATTATTTTATAACAAATTATTTGCTTATTATTGACAGTAATTTATAACAGTCATTTCCTCCGTCTGTCTGTATGCTTAGATCTTTAAGACTACGCAACGGATTTTGATGTGGTTTTTTAGGAAATAGAGTGATTGCAGAATAAGGTTTATATGTATAATAACATTCATTATATAGTAGAGCAATGTGTCTAATGTGATGTAAATAATATTTGTTTTCCCCTTACGTTGCAAACGCAGGCTGAACCTTACAAGATTTCGCTTCGCGATAAGTTGTTGTTTCTTTTTTTTCAAACATTCGATTGAATATTCTTACGGGAAGTACGGAAATGTAACTAACTTAAGTTTTTGATAATTTTCGCAATAGAAATCTTAAGTGCTTTGCAAACATATATTATTCAACAAAATTTATTCAGTAGTTTAAGCGGGCGAAGCCGCAAACGGGTTGCTAGTATATTATATTAGTATACTAGACTTTACCACTAGACAGTAGTGATCAGTCAGATTATCAACACTACAGTTGTCGTAAAAACTTCGGCATATAAGTTAACACGAAATACGGCGTTATGTTACGCACGTGATACGTAAGACACGTTATCCACATATAACTATATATAGATACGTTATCTACATATATCTATATATAGATGACCGGCTGCAATTCACTTGCATTTTCATCCGCGGTGCACGCTCCCGAGTGTTTGATCAGACCGCTATCTTCAAGGGAAGGCAAGAGTATTTGCTTGAAAATCTTTGGTTCTTAATATGTTGTGTTTTAAAAAAAAATGCGAGTGTACAAGATTGCAAATAAATTAAATTTGTGGGTTCGATTCCCATTTGAGGGATTGATTATGTTTATTTTATTTTCTTCGCTTTGTTCGACAAAGATCGGAAACTCAACAAGCAAATCGTCATATAGCAATGTCAAACGGAGTGTCTTGACACTAGGCATTATTCTGCTATATACGGGATACAGCATGAAGCTCCATTTTGTATTTACACATTGATTTATTATAACAATATATATTAAGCTACCAAATTAGTCTTCCGTCGGCAACTTAAAAGTAAAAAGCTCCATAAAAAAATCTATAATTCTCACTTAATTAGATCAAAATCTTGGGCGCCTCGTGTCCAAATGATTTTGAAATCCGATAACGATCTGACTAGTTCCGGTGGGTACAGTCCACCGCTTAAGTAACGTTACTTAAAGAATTGATGTTTCAGAATTAAAGTAATTTACGTACTTGTTCATTCTAATGAATTAACTTTTTCTTTTTTTATTTCTCCCACGCTATATCCCGCATATTATAAGACAAGCATCTTAACCTAGTCCAATTTACAAGAAGTGAGTGTTGAGTGGCAGAACTCAACGCTTCTGTGGCCAGAGTTGCTGTTTTGTTACCAAAACGGGGATATGAAAAAAAATCTCTGAGTGGAAATCGAACTCATTTGTGTTTATTGTCCACCTACCAGCCTATGTCACATACTTGAAAGTCTCTCTCTATACATAGAGTAGAATAATTGGTCACTAAAATATTGTAAATTTTTCTGCCGTTTTTAATCGAAAATATAGGTATAATAAATCCTATGTCTGACCGCATGTAGGTACCATAAAGAACGTGGGAGTCAATCTAAATAAAACCTACTAATGTCCCTTTGATTCACAATGAAGCTATTATTTAGTTCATATTATTAGATACTTCGGTGGTCTTTTTGGAGAAAAGTTGTTTTATACAATTTTATAGTCTAAAAGTATTTTAAAATATTCTAAGGAATTCAATCCTATTAATTGAGAATAAATTAGAAGAAATTCTTGTCTGCTGATCACATGTAGGTACTTATAATGGTTGTGGGTTCAATTTTAAATTATGGAAACTCTCGTATCCATATTTTTTTAATTCTAGTCGGATAAAGTGCAACGTTGGGTTATCAACGCTCTTTGCGCATTAAAGCAATGAAAAAAAATCTTAACACTACTTTTTTAGCTTCACACAGTATCACGTATATAACATAGTAAATTGAGGGAACCCAGTGTCAAGACACTCAGTTATCCACTTTTAGACATATTGTAGAGAGATTGCGTGTTGATTGACGTAGCTCAACGCCGTACCTTGTAACACTCGTTTCTCTCATTATTTTCTTAAATTGAAAAACATGCAAGGCATATAATGTACTCGTATATGAAGTGAAACGGGTTTTTATAATAGAAGCGTACAGCTGCGTTTTATGAATGTAATATTTTTTCTATTTTATATACCTATTTTGTAGGTATTTGCGATTAATTTGTTTGTTTTTCACGGTGGTTAGTTATTTAATTATCTAAAGACCATCATGGCACAGTAAACATTTATTTAAACCGACGGCTGTTAGTTCAAATACGTTTTGTAAAAATTTTCCCAGTTTGGTGGTATTAAGTTCTCATGTAATAATCTTAATATTACTTATGTATCTAGAAATGACATTTATTTAAAAAATTGGTTTCTCTTAAGTTGGCATGTAAGTAGGTACTACATTTAAATTGTAAATTATCATGTCGATATGACTTTTAATTTACGAGAAATTTGTGGGCTAAGTCTACGTGCACTTACGCAATTTAGAACATGTGCTTAAAATCCTAAATATATCATCACACTCAAATATTATCCAATTACAACAAAATCACATACACACACGAGAAAATTTTAAGCCCTTTTTTATAGAAGTTGGATAAAAATAGATCAAAATATGCCATTTCCGGCGGAACTACTAATAAGTCGTTAAATGTAAGCCTTCATACAGTAGCTAATCAGTCCGATTAACCAAGTTTTAAGTCAAATCTAACGTTAATGAGTGAAATGAATAAATTCTAACACAAATTATATTTGTTAACCGATAAGCTGTCAGTTTTGTCAATTTTCTTCGGTAAATTACATAAAATTTTATGTGGTACAGATAAAAATTCGATGTTATGCTAAATAGACTTCTAGGCCGGAAGACAGAGAAGGCGTCTTGTCGTCCAATAGCTATACTGGAGTTTATTTTTTACCCTGCTATGTGTGGCACACAGTGCAAAGGTAAGACAACTCCTGTACACATATGTTTCTCTGGATTTTTTTTAGAAGCTTTTATTTCTCTTGTCGTGTTACTATGTGTGTAAGTGCACCTATGTGAAATCATGCAAGATAAATTTGACTCACTTTCCTGAGTCGTGATGACAATGAAATTATATAATCAATACTGATCTTAGTCCAAAATAACCACTAGAACAAAATGGTCGATTACAAATTATAATGAAAATACTTCAGTATTCCATTGATATTGGTCCAAATCCACCCAAAATATTCTTCAATATATAGATTTACAATATAAGGTATTTTATACTAGATAATTAAATAAATATAAAAGATGTATGCTTTTTATCTTAAAAAAAACCATTGCGTTATGAGTCTTTACAAATTTAATGTTAATTAAATGATAATTGGCATATGTAAGCGCACTAAGTAACAATGACTTAAATATTAAAATTATCACTACAACGATTTTTCCATTTTAAGTATTATCTAAACATAGATTTCTATAATAATGTTCTAACAAACTAAATGAAGCATATGTTGATGAGTACACATACAGGTGGCACAGATAAAATTATTTGCGAACAACATATAGCTACCGTAGTTTACAATGTGATAAGCTATCTTCTAACATATGTCCGCATTAGGCCCCCTCGATACTGTACCTGCTATAATGGAACTACAAGGTGAAACTATTTAAATTACAATCGGCAATGTCGAATTGTGATAAAATACGAAGAAATAACTGCAGGTGAATACAAAAAGGGAATACAGTTCAGTTTTTCGTTGGTTCCTCTCACCAATAAATAGGTAGAGAGAGGTGTTGTGGTACAATGTGTGGCGTCCGATGATTCCTGCTCGGGGAAATGATTTTATATAAATTTATTTTATTTTTTCCGCTTTGGCAGGCAATGACTTCCGCCGCTTAACACGATATGTCTCCAAAATTGTACGGAAAGTGAGTAACTGATTGCTTCAATACTAGCTTTCTCTCGGCTTGCCCGTGTATGATGGTAGGGTCATCCTTAGGGTTTCTGTAAGAGACACTCAATTTTTTTTGGTGTCCGGAACATCATAATCTGTTGCTCGCCAGATTTTTTTATTAACTTAGTAATTTTTCGCTTTCAAAATAACCAAAAATATAGTCCAGAAATATAACTTGTTGAACATCTTGGAAATATTTTGGTCTGCTTATAGCTTCATGACATCAGTCATGTAATATTATCATTTAAATATTCCATAAAATTATTAGACCTATAATTAATTTGCCTTCAATCGTCTCTTTTCATCCTCTACTCGGATTAAAACCCACAAGTTAAGCTATAACTCATTTGAATTTATATTATTTAAAAATCTAAATCGGAATTTAAATATAGGCATATAAAATAATAAAGTATTAAATCAAAATGTTAAAAAAAACATACCTACAAGTAGTTATAAAGCCCTTTATTTGAATCGGCCTAAAAGTAGGCAATATCCGGTTGTAAAAGCGTAAATTGGTAATGTGGTGATCATAGATGCCGACGTGCGTGCCACAGGGCTCGACACATTTTTTTTTTTTGTATGTATTATAAATAAGTATGGTTAGTAAATTTTTTTAAGTATTATAGGACACTAATAATAGAAAAATATTTTGCAAAATTTATAAATATTTGAAAGAACGTGTGCGGGATTCGAACCCGTGCCTCCCTGATTCCATTCAAATATAAAATAATATTCAATGACTCATACCTTTTTCAGTAAATGCAGGATAGGCATTTTTTTGTAATATTAATAAAAACCTTTAAATTCAATTATTAAATTCAATGATTATTATAATAAATATAATTTTAAAGTTATTTATATGTAGCTTAGACACATACGAGTATGCTGACAATAATGTACAAGTAAATATTCAAAAAAAAGAAGAAGTATATATCTCTAAGTATAATTCCGGGAAGAAAATACAAATATATCAAGATGAGAATATTATAATACTAATATTTGTGTTTTAACATTACGTTTCAGTTCATGAAAGAACGAATGATTAGGTAGCTAACGATTTAAATAAACAATGTAAAGAAATAGAAACTGAATGTGATAGTCGAGGGTATCATGTTTGATGATAATAAAAAGTGGATTTACTTAAATGTATGCACAGTAGCAGCTTCAGTGTGGGCAGAGGAAACCTAGTGCTAAGACACTCCTTTAACACTTTTCGCCCTATTTTTGATATATCCCCTAAGTGAGAACGAACCCACAACCACATTTACGCTGTACTTCATTCTACTAAGGATCTTATTATCAGTACTTACCTAGTAAAATACAGGAAATGCCTACATAGGCTTACAATATTAAATAAGCTAGGCAATATAAAATAATATTTATCTTTTAGTTTCGCAGTTGCCGTGTCGGCACCAGTGGCAAACAGTTTAGAATATAGGTGTGAACGCTACCGGCTTTGCGTTGTAAAACTTGCAAGGTGGTCTCATCCCTGTTTATTATCGTTGGCTTCTCTTAATGTTTGTGAATTTGAGACAGTCGCGGTGCAGCGGCACAGCGTCTGTCTGTTAACATGATGTTGTGAGTTCCATTCTCACTCGGATACCTCTGTCTATCGATAAAATACCAGTTAAACCTATTTTAAAGTATATCAAAGGTTAGTGTATTAAAATCATGAAATCTTGACTATAGGTATTTCAAAAATCATACGTCATAAACATGAGAACTACCAAAGAACATCCTTTAAAGTAATATCATATATATATATTATTATATAATGTCATCTACGCCATGCAATCCGGAAAGAAGTCTTTGAAGATTTTTCACTAAGTTCTCCACATATATTATATTATATGAACACCAAACATATCTATATAACAAAAAAAAAGTTTTATAGATATTTATGTAAGCCGTTATCTATTTTCGTACCGTGGGTATAAGTACAAATGAAAATAGCTAAGAATTGTGTATACTACACGAGGAAATTTACTTTCACCGCAGTTACAGTGAAAAAATGGCCAGTACAAATGGACAGGGTAAGTAGAAGGAGCCTTTGCACTCAGTGTTAGAAAACTCCGCTCCAATTATACCGTTCCCCACTTTTTGCCGAAATCTCGAAGCATTGCATGTGCAGTAGCGGAACTGAACGCTGCGTTTTATCAGAGTATGAAAAGCAAATGAAGATATTAAATATTTATTTCCCCGAGCGGGAACCCACTCTTGTGCCACCGGGTTAATAGGTATAGATTGAAGAATATTATGCATATGTAACGTCTATAGTTATATTATTACACAAGTATAGAAAAGGTTATCTTGTAATTTCGTACTACCCTATACACAAGTATGGAACTAAAAATAACTTAAACTGTTTGCAGTGCTACTTAGTGGGCACAATAAACCTCGCTAAAAGGTGTGTGTTTATCTTTCTGCATTTTTCTCTTTTTCCTCGTAACTTAATATTGTGTTGCATTTGTATAAGCGTAATTGTTTATGAATTTCATAAAAATATATTACTAGTTTTTGTCATATATCTATATTTTTTGGTTAGCTTAAAAAGAATCGTTTTTATATCTTTTTCATTTTTCAAGACACAATTTTTGATACAATGTTATTTGAACAACGAAAAAAAAGACACTACGCTCTACCCTCGCGCACAGCGGGGGCAGCCTGTGAGTATGTAGTGTTAAGTTACCTACTCCGTTCCCCACGCACCGCCCAGTCCAACACTTAGGTGTTGGATATTGTTTTTTTTAAATTTATTTTTGTTTGATTGGTGGGTATTATAATATTTTAAATAATTTACAGAAAGATATCTATCTGTCCGACCATCATGCTTACAGAGAGACGACAGTTTCACACAGTTTTAAAAGTAAATAAATGACATTTTAATTTTGCTGCATTTTAATAGGTACTACTTGAATACACTAATAATACTATAAGAACAACATACATTTCTTATATTCCCGAAAATCCAAGTTCTAATCACAATGATCTCTCTAACATCACAATAAATCTAGTAACCCTCTAATGGCCGGTTTCACTTGCATTAGCGGAACGGGTCTCTACCACCCCACCATTTATATTTATAAATCAATCAGATCATCCCCTTTCTTTTACATTTATTGGTTAAATTTTGGCTGCAATGTTTGTATTATTAGTTAGTTTTTGTTTTATACATTTTAATATGGAATAGATTTAAATAATTTAAGAAGGATTTTTTCGAAAATAACAAGTAAAAAAATAAAAAAGAAATAAAATTAAAATAAATACTTACACACACACAATTATATTTCTATACCTACAATATTTTATTTAATGAACTGAAAAGATACTTTGAACATTCAGTCTGTATGTACACTTTTTCTATTTTTTTTTTCAAAACGGGTCTCTTACGTCTTGATAAAAAATTATATTATTTATATACCGATATTTGTTATTTTAAATAAAATAATTTATATATACATTCAAAATGAAACATTAGTATAGTTAAGTGATATTTAAATTTCAAAATAAAATAAGGATGGTTGTTCAAGAACAAAAAATAAGGATGGTTGTTCAAGAAAGAAAGAAAGAAGACAGGTTTTGAATATGTGAACCTTTAATCTCTGTACCACAGTTCCTGTTAACATAAACATTTAGAATTAAATTATTCAGTCACTGTTACTCAACTGCAAGACACTTTCCATTTTTGTATGAATTTATGAAAAAATATATTAGTTATGTTCTTTGCTCCTTTTTTTATATTATAGCATTTATAGCGGGAAAGTATTTTTTCAAATACAAATCACTCAAGTTACGTTCATGTTGTTTAAAAGCTCTTCAATATTGTTAAAAAAATTTATTGATAAAAATTTTTTATTGTTAAAAGAAAAACATATTTAATAATATTAAATGATAAATGAGGGAGGATTCATTTATTAAATACAAAAAGGAAAACAAAAAATAAATAATATTAACATATTTATTAAATTAATTTATTTTATATATGTTATTAAATAATAATTTTTAATAACAACATTTCAATATTACTTTCTGTTTTTGAAAAATGTAAACATTCTTATTGTAGTTACGTAGTATTGAAAAAATTAGTTCCATTGAAACTAAAAGTTACAGTTTAAATCGGTTTGATAAAATTTAGTTTAATATCTTTACTAACAAAGTGCATATTTCGTCTCAAATGTGGCATTTATAATTGAAAATTACATATTCTTATTATATATGTATTATGTACATAAAATGTTGATCGTTTATGTTCATTAAGTCTATAATCGTACCTATTACAAAAAAATGTAACGAATATTTAGCATATCGCATATATCTAACTGTACACTATTACTTGTTGCACTAAAAATATACTTATAATCTAATTTAAAATAATAATTTTTATTTAGTACAAAAGAGTTTGTATGGTAATTTATACAAAAATAAAATATATAATAATTATTATTCATAATATAAAATACTTACTGGGCATCATCTCGACGTGCGACGACGTGTCCATGATGTTGTGATGGTGCAACATGTCCGGCGGGGACTGCACCAGTCCGCCACCGCCGCTGGCCATCACCATCACTGGTTCAGATAGAACTCCCCTGATATATCACGCTATATCACGCCAAAATGATATCTCTAATAATTTCACTATGTGGAACGATTTTACCCCCCACTCTAATTTTAGGGATAGATAAATTTGAAATAAAAAAACAACAATTTTCGCTAGGACTTACTCGTTTCTTTTTTTGTTTGTTAAATTGTCTCGAGTTTTTTAAAATAAATTCATACAAGTATAGCTAAGTTCAATCAAAACGTGTAATAAGCGTTTATTTAAATAAAATTATCACAGCACTAAAAACACTAGGTTATTAGGCACTTCGGCATTATTTTTTTATATTTGCGTCTTTAATACACATCTCGTCGCGGCAGAGGCCAAGCCCACACTGCCGTATTATATCTATAACTCTATGGATCGACTCTACTACGCATGCCCAGACCGTCCTCTCTTGCCATTGGCCAAATTTTAGAACGCCTTTTGAAATGTGCTACCCTGATTGGTCAAAAGCTTCCCATTTTCCCGCCCTAAATGACAGTACCCTCACAAAATGGCGCCCCCTTATAGCCTTTTGATGCTTTTTTGAACATTTTCTTCGGTAAAAAATAATCCTGTTCTAATATAATGAGCATGATTTATGATTTTGATCCGCGGACGCTTTTTTCGTTTAATCTAGTCGTGTTAATATATCTTTTTTTTTTAAACTTGTTTCGTGTTCAGCGGATAAATGTTTTGTAATTGTACATTTGTTTATTTATCTAAAATGCTATTTAAAGTAAGTCATTTATACAATTTTTATTATAGTGTTTTAAATTATTGTAATTATATAGCTACGGTGTGGATAAAATTACAAGTGTGGATAAATCTATATATTTATCACTATTAAAACATAAAATGTATTTATAAATTTGTTAATTTATTTATTTAAAATAGTGTATTATGCAACATTTTGACTTTTTTTGTGAGTGAAAAAATAGTGAAAAATTTGTTATGTAGCTTAAAAGCTTTTGGACGAGAACTAGAGAATGATGAAACTCCATAGCATAGTGATCTTTTATATTTTTTTATGGTTTTTTGGTTCTTATAAATAACATATTGCACCTGCAACTAAAGTCAAAATGGTTAATTAAAACAAATATTTTTTTAAGCGAAACGTAAAATTGATAACTGTCCACGTGAAATTACATACCTCTTTGTCCACTGTCATCAACTTTTTCATGCTTGCCCTCCGGTCCTCATGATTTTTTCGTGACCTCCCTCCAGTATTTTAGATAACGTGTTTTCGAAGGTCAACGGAGGTCTCCCTTACCTCTCTTACCACTCACATTTCCATCATAAATCTTTTTTACCGTTCATCACCCATTCGTTCGATGTGCCCAAACAAGCTGAGGACGTTCTTCTTCATTCTTACCGTGATATCCTCGCTAGTACCTGCCATTCTGTGTATCTCTTCATTGTGGATTCGGTTAGCTAAGTTGACCCCTCATATCCGTTCTGAAGAGATCCGTTTCCTACTTTCCGGCAAATTCTGGGGACATTGCGTGTTGAGTGGCAGAAGTCAAACCAGAGCGAAGAAATGGAAATGTACATTTCAATATATTATATAAGAAAAAAAAGTATGATTTTACTTTTTATAGCTCACTAAAACAAAGTTGCAAGCGGCGACTAGTTTACTATAGGTTATTATAGGTCTACCTACTTATTTACCATTGTCTTTATTTTTTACAAGTTATTACTTGCGCTTACGGTTTTTCAGTTATACTTTAAAAATTAAATGGAATTCATCGTTTTAAAATGAATAATTTAATGTTTTGTAAATTACTATTATACTATTTCATTTATTTTTACGGCGGAAAGGCAGAGGGAACCTAGAATGTAAAATGTTAAAAAGATATAGTTTGTAAGTAAGAAATATAATTTCTACACCTACAAACAAATAAACATCTTTTACCCAATATAAGATATTAAGAAAAAAATGTGTAATTATTACACGGTCGATGCACAAATTGCACGAATGGAGTCTATTCCAAACTAAAAACTCATCAATCTTCATATAATTATATCGTCAGCTATCAGCTATGTGTGAGGTTTTGCGAAAACGCTAAAAAAATAGGCGCCAAATGTTCCCGCCACGTCATTAGACAGATAAAATAACACACAGATAATAAAGTTATCGTAACATCTGCACAGATAGTAAATGTATTTTAGGCATTCTTATGTTTATAATCATACAGCCTATATTCCTTTGGCGGAAATTTAAGGAAGGAAGTGAAATAAGTCCTTAAAGATCGCAGATGTTGGGATTTTCGATAGGGATTTTTACTAAGGTACTTAAGAACAAAGTGTAGACATGTTTTAATGGTTGAGTGATATTGATATCTTTATAAAACTAGCTGTCGCCCTTCGAGTTTTATTTGAAGTTACAATATGTATTTGTGCAAAAACTGGACAGACAGATGCGTATAAATATATGCAAGTTTAAGAGGTTTTTTAAGTTAAATAGGTATAGCAATGAAAATTTGAGTAGATTCGTTATAACAGTTGGCATCGTTATTTTAGTTTATTTTATATATACAGTCTGACACTGTCTTACTCAATATTTTTAAAAATTATTTTTTATCAACACATTAAACTAGGTACTTACACAAGTATTATATTTTGCATCTGCTATTAACTTAATTAAATAAAGATGTGAAAAAATAAAGGAATTGTCGCCGTTGTAGCTCAGAGGTGTGCGATTGTAAAGTGCGACGATTGTGGGTTCGATTTCCACCCGGGGGAATGAATTATTTTCATTTACTCGGTAGCAAGATAAAGCGTGGCGTTGATTTCCGCTACTGAACACAATCGGAAATATGGCAGAAGTTGGGTAAGTGAGTGACGTAACGCTAGTTTTCCTCTGCTTACACTATTTACATAAATGCGGGAACAGCGGGACACAGCGTAAAGAAGAAATATTAAAAGAAAAAAAAATAACATTTTCACTGCGTCCAAGTCAATCTTTGTAAAAATTAATTAACCACAATCAATATTCAGCCCGACTTCCGAGCCAGTCCCTCCTTCCGGCCGGTTGTTTCCGGTCATTCTTTTGTTTCGCCAAAGATATATGACTGTAGCAATAAATAACGTCTTGACCGATTTTGGTGAAATGTTAAGGAAAAATGATTATTAATTGTGCTTGTTTGGCTGTCATTTATAATAAATATAGATATAGAAGCTTCAGAGCGTCCGACTGTAAACGCGTCACTTGTGGGTTTGATTTCCACTCGGAGGAACGAATTATTTTTGTTTCTTCGCTCTGGTAGAAGAGTAAATGCGGCGTTGAGTTGAGCCCCTCAACACGCAAGTTTCGTTTGCCTATCGTGTTATATGCGGGAAAGAGCGTGAAGCTAAAAATAACTTACTTAACAAGAGCTAATATAGACGAAAACCAGTTCATGCACGAATTTGATTAGAACTATGACGTGAAACAAAAGAGATATTTACAGTATTATTAGACATCAGTCAGTTTGTCTGTTCATTTGTTGTCTTCCCGTGCATTTATTTCGTGTGAACACAAACAATAAGACTTCGATATGTTTATGTTTGGATATAAATTTATAACGATAACGAATAAATGTTTTGAAGAATTAAATATATTTATATGTAACTTAATCTCTTACCTTACAACCTCCGGCTTGTCTCGTGTACACAATTAAATGGAAATAACTAAAAGTCGTATTAGGTGACAAGGCCGTCGAGGCCGTCGTGGCACAGCCGCACAAGGATGTGACTGTGACGCGATGGTTGTGGGTTCGACCCGCACTCGAGGAAGTGAAATATTCATTTACATTTATATTTTCATTTCTTCGCTCTGGTGTCGAGGCTTAGGGGTACGTTGAGTTCTCCCACTCAACATGCAATGCCTCCAGAATTCGGCAGAAAGTGGGGAACGGAGTGTCTTAACACTAGGCTCCCTCTGCCTACCCTGCTGCGTGCGGGATATAGCGTGAAGCTGATTTCGTATTAGGTACACTTCACACTGTAGTCCCGTCTGTTCTCGGTTCAATTTAATATTATAATATATTTACATCGAAAATTTATTGAGGAACGGAACTATGGAGTGAATCTTAGTCATTTTATTCGTGATTTTTATTAAGACCTAAATGCTGGAGGCGACTTTAATTTAATTCACACAGGTACGTTTCTACAGTAAAATAAGCAGAGAGAACCTAATGTTAAGACACTCCATTCTCCACCTTAAAGAAACCTGTTTATTTAACCACTGAGTTACAACGTACTCAGATGACGCGGTCCACGATCTAATGCAATCGTTTAAACACGAGCAAACGTGACGTGCTTGTTAATTAGCGTTCTAACTTCGTATGTCTTTATCACGATTTTATGTTTACATTGCTGATGCAGTAGGTACTGTTTCTAAGCGGCATTTTAGCTTCACGATGAATCCTGCATACAGCAGTGCAGTGAGAATCAGCCAGTGTTAAGACACTCCGTTTTTATTAAGACACTTTCGGTTCCCACCTTCCGCAAAATTCAAGAGTGCCCCACATCACTTTTGATCTTATTGCCAGGGTAAGCAATTGAATATATCTCATTCTCCAATCGGAAATCGAACCGAAAACGTCGCCTTTTTAATAAAAACATAGTAATAGATTGTTTCGCAAAGATATCTCCGAAACCATTACGACGTGACAAACAACAACAGCTTGTTGAATAGAAAAAAGGCATTCATTGGACTTTTGAAAAGAGCTGAGCACAAAATGTGTGACAAAACGTGAAAATTGCGCTGTCACTTAGACCTTTCAGCTTCACAATGTAGGGTCATACGTACGTACAGGGTGTTACATAGAATGAATGAATGAATGAATGTTACATAGAATGAATGAAGTTAGGAATGGTAACATATTAGGTATACCCTTATATAAAATGGCCGTCTGACTGTAATCGAGAGGGTTATGGGTTCGATTTGCGCCCGAGAGAATGATGTTGTATCATTTGCCTAGCGCTGGTAAAAAGAGTAAAATTTAAACTAAAAGATATGCTTGCTTGTTTGGTTAAACGCGCTAATATCTGGAATAACTGGTTAGAATTGAATTTTTTTTTGTGTTGACTGGTCTATTTTTGAAGGAAGGTTATATATAATCCGTAGAGGCTATATAATATTTCGTTAATCGTTTATTCTAAGAATCTAATATTATAAGAGCTACTTCAGGCTACATATAAAATATAAATATGTAAAATTGTCACCAAAATCACAGGCAGGTAAATATAAGAAGATTATTCGCCTCCTTTGTTAATAGATCGCATTTAACACATCACTTGACGCCGCTACTTTGGTATTATATTATAGATATTTGGACATGATAGAATTTTGGTCGATAATCTTATCTTTTTTTTTACCTTCACGTTATAGCCCGCTCGTGGTAGGGGTAAGCGGAGTTGCCTACCCTGTTGTTTGCGGGATACTGCGTGATGATGATTTAATTTTTTTTAAAATTTAATTTACATATTAAGGAAAGGAAAATATTTAATAAACGTATAAATAATATTGATTATATATATATGTAAATAATTAATTAAAATTTAATAATAATCATAAATTTTTAAAATCATTTACTAGCTCCACCAATCAATACATATGCGCTTACTGAGCTACGTTGAAATTCTTATAGGTATCCTTGCTCATTTATGTAGTTCTTTTTAGCATCTCTGTAGAGAGATTACCTGTTATTAATTTCTCCTTCATAATACATAAATAAATAGAAGCAGTTATAAATAATAACCGAGTTTATGAGAATGATATCAGGAAGAAAAATTAAAATATTTTTAATTAATATTAATTGGGAAACGATTTTATTTATGTATTTTTTGTTTATGTTCTAGACAAAAATATATCAAGTCCCTTTCTTGGGTCAATTCTAATAAGAAAGGATTTAACTTATACAGAGGCACTAACTTTTTACATTATGCAATGTACATATACAAAACCATCTCTCTTACGTTCTCTCTCTTCTCTTGAGAGAGATTGATTTAATTACTCAGAGAGAGGGTGTCGCTCAAAATAAAAAAAAATAATCTCTCTCTTACTCTCTCTCTCTCTCTTTCAATAAGTACACAAAAATATTGTGAGTTCAATGTCAAGGCAATAGGCTTATTATTTACCTTGGTTAAAATTTCACTAATATTTCGAATCGAGCAGCTTTATGAGGGAAAATGAGTGAAGCTCTATCTTGGTAACCCTACTGAATACAAGGGAACCTACGTAAAGATATACTTAGATTATTTTTTTAGTAGTTTCACGCTGTATCAGAATATTTAAATGATTTTTAAATTCGTATCCACGAGTTAAAGCAGTAGTTAATAATGTTTTAACTATGACATAACCATAATAGTTAATGTTAGGATTTTTTGTGGGAGGTATCTCTAACAAAAAATATGACAATAGGCGATGAAACTTACTGTCACAGCGTATGATAGGATTAACTGAGTATCTTGTTCATTTTGCTGCTTATATTCTTTTGTGGAATGTGTTCTTTACCTTATGTAATGTGACAAAGAAAAACGGTCGCAAACTAATATTTTAAACGTAAATTGGAGAGAATTACCACCGAGTTCTCGTTGATAGCCGCAGCGTATAAATGAATATTTATGCATATAAAACGTCACTGAGTGAGTAACATACTGAATGTATTAGAAGAATGAATTATTTTATATTTATTTTTATTTTCTCTCGTAAGAAGACAAAGCGCGTTGTTATTGTATTTATTTTTATTTTATTTTATATTATTTATTGTATATATTAATTATTGTATTACTCGGAATCTCTCTAAAATTAAGGGGGAAGTGGGGAACATGGTGGAAGTTTCTTAACACTAGGAGCCGTCTGCGTGAAGTAATAATGGACAAGTATTGCCTTAGTAAAAGAATATATAGGCAGCGTTGGCCCTAATTTTATAAAGAAAGGGAAGAGAAGAATCATTTAATCTCGCCGGCAGTGGAATGTGCTAATCTGGTATTAGGGGTCTTATTATACACGTGACGAAAATAGGATCGGAGGTCGCCGATGCGTGAAGGGCCGGGTTTTTATTGAACTAAATAAGTGTTAGTAGTTAGAATGTGACGTAACTTTATATTGAAACCAGCCCAGATTCAGTCAAATATATAACCTTAAAGTTATTAGTTTCACCTATAAAATGCAATACCTATAGAATTCGGTGAAAAGTGGGGAACATGGGGAAGACACGTCTATGGGCGGAATACAGAGTGTACTAATAAAATAAAAAAATACCTCATTTCCCAGAGTGGGAATCGAATCCACAATCGTTGCGTTTACAGTCATTATGTATGAAGTCATTAATGTGTTTTGGGCGATGGACCACAAAAGAGTAAATAAATAAATAAATAAATTGCACAATTAAAGTATACATAGAGAAGAATATTTTATTATCTACCCTGTTGTACTCTTCACTGCTCTTTTGGTACGAACTTACAAAAGAGCAGCGCAACAAGACACCTCGGATTTATGTTTAATCCTATCACCACGCACCGTGAAAGCCGACTAAGTTTTTGTTATTTTCGAGAAATTTTGTTTAAAATTTGAGGCAAATGCCTTTTTTGGGCTTATTCGTTTTAATTATTGTAACTTTTTATAGCTGTATACCGCATACAGCAGGGTAATATTAACCTATATAAGTGTTGAGACATTCCGTTCGTCACTCTCCGAATGTTCGAAACTTTCTTTGTTTGGTGGCGGTTGGCGGTGGATTTATTGAAATATGAATCCTATGAGAGAACATTGAACTTTGACTTTTAAGGTACCATAACACATCCTCACATATAATTCACATGATCCTTTCCTGAATTACCCACAGACAACGCACAGACAAAACTTTAGAAAGAGAAAAATTTAGAAAGAGGAAATTTGGCATGAAGGATAACTCAACATTTTTACGAGAACTATAAAATCGAGATTTTTCATTTTACGTCAAAGCAAGCAAAGACTAATTTTAAAATATATAGTACTTTTTGTTTAGATAAACGCGTCCAAGCGAAGCCGCTGTAAGAGAACACCGGTGGCAGGTAATCCTGTCATCACGCACTAAGAAATACGTATAACACTTTTCGCTTTTTACTCGTACTTGTATAGAGTTTTTTGTGTTTTGCACCTCTAATCTGTTATTAGCTACTATGCATGTTAAATAATGAGCTCGGTGGTGCATCGTAGCGCAGTGGGACAGTATTTGACTAAAAAAGTAGTGGTTGTGGATTTGATACCTATATGGGGAATATTAAGGATGCTATTTTTTTATAGCCTCATACAGCAGAAGAGGCAGAGGTAACCTGTGAAACTAGCGCTAGGACACTTTGTGTCCACTTCCGTTCTTCTCTTTCTTTTAATTCTGGAGGCGGTACTCAACGCCGCGCTTTGCCTGATGTAGGTATGCCGCATAGAAATTTGTATTGAAAGACTACGTTCTCAACGCACCACTCAGTTTTAGAGATCTGCCGTGTTGCACTTAGAAACTCAACACCGCACTTTATTTTATTACTCGAAAATGAAAATAATATATACATCCGAGTGTACAAAACCGTCACGTGTACAGTCAAGTGTGGTGAATTTATATAGAAAATTTAATCAAACAGTAGTTTTATAAAAAATAAATGAGTATTAAATATTACATAACATAGCGTCTGTTACTGATAAGTCCCACTCGACATACAGAAGCCCTTGTTCTTAGTTTGTTATGCGTTCTCACGCAGTTCTATGAGAAATTTAATTTTTGTTAGCTTCCCGCTGTATCCCGCGTATAGCAAGATAGACAAATGGAACCCAGTGTTAAGACATCAGTCACCAACTATAACCTAATTTTCGAGAAATTGCGTGTTAGGTCTTGTCTCCTTACCAGAGCGAGAAAATGAAAACAATAAACTCCCCGGATAGAGAACCTCAATAAAGTCACATCACGACGGCGTCATTAAATATTTAAAATAATTTCTATAAAAAATGGACACTACATACAGATAGAGAGAGAAACTGTATTGCAGCGAGGAACAGAGTGTCTTAATATTTTCTTTGCCTTCCATTCTATATGCGTGAAAAAAATGTGAGACTGTGTAAATAAATTTCATGTAAAAAATTTCATTTCAATCAAAATTCAGTGTCTTAACACTAGGTTTTCAGGTTACCTCTGCTGACAGTGCGAGATACAGCATAAAACTATTTTAAGACAGTATTATAACAGTTAATTCAACACACAAACACGGATAAAACAGGAAACTGTAAAATAAGCCCAGACAAAGTCACGGCAATTTACTATAATATAATATTAATAGACAGGTATAGGTACCGTCAATTCATATAATCAGATCCCCTAATCAGAATAAGCTCTCGGGATCCACAGTGCGAGTATCTGTCCGGATAACATATCTGATACAATAATTTGTATGTCAACAGAACGCGTAAAAGCATTGTATGGAGCCATATGGCGAAACGTTTTATCGTCAATTGCTTTATTTCTATAATCCTTTTACAATTATTGGTTAAAATGCACAGTTTTTATCGTAATAAAGTATTTTTATACGTTATATTACTGTTCTCGCGATGGTTGTGGGGTGTAGGTTCGATTCTCACCCGAGTAAATTATTTTAAGTAATTAATCTTATTTTCCCGCTCAGATAGTCATATGGTGGCATTGAGTCCCTGGTTCCCAAAATTCTAAATTATATTACAATTTTAGGTGAAGCTGTCGCTTATAACGTTGATAGAAACAATTCTGATAATGACTGATTCGGGAGAAATTCATTTCATAGTAAATTAAGGTCCTCGATTTTTTAATGGATCCATGAAGAACTGAAACTTTGTACTCATGTCATATTGGCTTGGATGTTACTTTGACACGGATTCTAGGTGATTCTGGAATTCTTGAAGGGAATTGATAACTAATGTATAAGATTAAACATGTAAAAATACTAATTTAGATAACGAGCGGAGCGTTGAGTTTCGCCACTCAACACACCTCTAGAATTCGGCGGAAAATTGAAAATAGAGTGTCTTAACTCTAGGTTTCCTCTGCTTATCCGGATGTGTGCAGAATACAATGTGAAGCGAAACTAAAAAAAAAAAAGTCGTATTAAAAGAATAAAAAAAACAAACTAAATCACAGAGTAATGAATCATAAAATCCTCTTTGTCCCCATTTTACATGCAGGGGACGCGTGAACGATAAACAAAAGTCTACCTACAATCCACATACGTGTATAAATAAAACAATTTCTAAAACTAAATCGTTAAATTCGACCATTGCTGTAGATATCTACTAAAACAGGTATTTAAGACCGTTGAGGACACGACAAAAATTTATATCCGCGATAAAGGCGTCGCCACTTGGAATGTCGTCTGTCCGTCCGTCTGTGTTTTTCTTCTAAATCCAATATACGATACAACAAGCAGTTGAAGTTTGTTAGAAACTTGTGACACTAATGAAATTTAAAAATGTAGTTATTAAATACATACTTCTAATATAAATCAAACAAAACCTTCAAGGTATAAAACTCAAAATGACTACTCTTGACTTGACTGATAATTAGTTTCAGAAATGCAGGTTCATGCAGTATCCCATACATCACAGAGGACTTAGTATTAAGACACTCATTACAATTTTCGAGACATTGCATGTCATGGTGGAATTCAACCCTGCGGTCCATATGCCAGAGCGAGATAAAAAAAATGAAGTAAATAAAATCATTCGCCCGATTGATGATGGATCCTGCAACAAATATAGATTTACTTAACTCTCTGAAAATCTGTTTTTAATACAGAATGCACTAAGGGTAGGCAGAGGGAACCTAGTGTTAATACACTCCGTTCCCCACTTTCTGCCGGCAATGCGTGTTGAGTGACAGAACAATATTGATTATATATAATTATTTATAATTATATATAATTTCATTTATTCATATATATTAGTTTTTTTTTAATTACATTTATTCATATAGTTCAATATATATTTCCATTTCTTCACTCTGGTGTGGAGGTAAAGCGTGGCGTTGAGTTCCCCCACTCAACACGCAATGCTTCCAGAATTAGGGGGAAAGTGGGGAATGGATTATCTTAACACTAAATTCTCTCCACCTACCATGCTGCGTACGGGATACAGCGTGAAGCTGATACCTATAATTTCATCAGAACAATCGAACACTGGTAAGTAAATAATTGAGCTTGCAAGATTTCACACACACTAACACGAATAGTAACATGGCAAGTCAAATAACAATAGCTTGTAAATATACGCAATCGTAATATAAATAAAAAACTGCATGATCACATCCATTGCAAAATTTTTGATGGCTAAAGAGCAAGTAATATAGAAAAATGAATTGATATAAATGACCTAAAAATGACAGTCACGCTTTATTGAAAGGGGCGAACGTAGTAATTGCGTTATATTTAATGATCTATCTATCTATAATAGTAGACTATACTGTTCTTTAGTAGAATACATTAATAACACATAGGTTTTTGTTTTATATAATATATAACTCTTGATATACCAACTAAATAAGAGCAAAACAGAATTATTTTGATTAAAACTACAAAATATATATAATTAATCAAAGTGCAGTGTTGAATTACGCCACTCAATCTTCAATTTCTCAAGAATTCGGCGGACAATGGGGAACGGAAGGTCCCCACTAAAGGCTAAAAAACTGTATGCTCACAAAATTTCTACGGAGTCAAAAAACCGGACAAGCGCGAATCGGGTTCGTAAATATAGGTCAACCTAACAGAAGTACCCTATTCATTTTGATTCCCTTTATAGTGTCGAAATATATATTATATTATGGGACCGTAGATCTTAGCAGGTATATGGTTCAAATATCAACTCGACATCTCCACGCGTTCCTGAGATAAAGTCAAACCGACAGACAGACAGACAACAACGTGATCTTATAAAGGTTCCTTTTTTCCTTTAAAGGTACGGAATCCTGAAAAAAGAGAATTTTCATTTTTATTTAAATACTTCCGTTCCCTACTTTCCACCATATTCTGGAGGCAATGCGTGGTGAGTGGCGAAACTCAACGCCGCGTTTTGCCTCGTTACCAGAGCGAGAAAATGTAAATATTAAATTTGTTTCCTCGGCTCGACTCGACTTGACCGATCTCTATTATCTTATTATGTCGATTTTATTATTTGTAAATTATTTCCACTTTCTACACTCAAAGCGGGAGATGCTTACAAAATTGACTTTACATCAAAAATATAAATCTGTTTGTTGCAAATAATAAACATGACATGAAATTTTGACAGGTTATACAAACACAAACAATAGTTTTAACCCTTTCCATGGAACCTTATTGAATAATTAAAATTAAAATGCACAATGCAAAAAGGCATATCCATTGAATTATAGAATTATATTCACATAATAATTAATATTCAGTGCTATAGAAAAAAAATGTTTATTTCACTTGTCCATCAAAAAACGGGGGGGATCTGTATTTGGATTGAGATCACTTGATACAAAAGTTTTATTACGACAAAACAAAAAAATCATCGTCATTTTTTAACTTAGAAGGACGAATATATGATAATTGTGGATTAGAAATCCTAGAAAAAGATATTCACAAAAAAACCTACTCAGCCATATATTTGAGATTTCATTTACTACAATTAGAGAAAAGGAAATATTGCTTGCGTTTATATTGTAACCTCTTTTCTAATTTCATTGTAACACCTGTATTGAAAAAAGAAATTTTTTATCGTTTTTTGCCCTCTCAACAACTTTCTTCCGACCCTTCCTGGTAGTAAAGCTTCATTTAAAATTCTTGGAAAAATCTTTATGAATAAAAAATATTTTGAATTTGAATGGACATAATTTAGTCCAATAACTTCTTTTTCATCAGAATATATAATTAAATACAAAATTTCTTAAATGATTCTAACAAGTATCAAAATCTCGCTGTTGTATTCCACAATTGTTCGACATATGGGGCAACGCGTGTAGCTTAACGCACCTCATTGAATCGATGCGCTTTATTATATTACACTTCATTATGTTCACCATACTACAGCCATTATAAGTAAAAAATAGTTTCAGTCTACGTACAGAATACAGACAGGTCGTTATAATTTTTAAATAAAAAAATCGGAAGAAAAGAAGTTAATAAATATGATATTTTTAATATAGAAACAGAGAGATAAGTAGAGGAGGATATGCGTGGCTTATAAATATTATTTAATTAGTATTTGGAAAACGTGAATATAACAAAACTAAATATTTAATTGAAGAGAGGCCGTCGTGATCCGGTGGCATAAGGGTGTAATTGTAAAGGCGACGGCAGTAATTCGATTCCCATTCAGGAAATGAAATATTTTATATTTTCATCCATAAAAATATAAAATTTTCATGTTTCTTGATTTAGAAACGAAGCGCACGCAATGCATCCCAAAAAAGAAGTAGCTTAATGGAAACGGAGTGTTTTAACACTAGGTTCCTAAGTTGTATCTGTCTACTCTGTGCAGAATATAGCGTGATATTTTTTATAGCTTAAAAATCACACTTATAGTTTTGACAAACTTGGCCTCTATATCAACAATAATAATAATACTAATGTAACTAATAATATATACAAATATCTGTGAGTAAATCTTTAGTAATCAAACAAAAACCATGATTGCAGTCAATACAAACATTTATTTAATGGCACACAATGTGTGCATTTCCATTAAAACCCCACGGATTCTAATCACCGAAGTCATATCCGAAAATCACAGTCCCATAATTATTGACACATCCTTGATTGACTTCTGATTAAAAAGCACACGCTTAATATATTGAAAAACATGTTTTTTTTTTTACCTCTATGCTAGGTTTTTATTATCGATATGGGAAAGTTTCGTCCCCTTGTGTTTAGATTTCACACCCATGATTTTTTGATTAAAACTGGCGGTGATGCGCTGGGGTGTGCCGCAAGGGCGATGCCTAGGTCCATCACGTTTTGTTATGCATACGTTTGAGTAAATTCGGAAGTTGATGACAAATGTATATTAATATTTAAGGTCGGTTGGTGGGTTCAGTAAGTAATTGCAGTTATGGTTATTGTTTCGTTAGAGTGAAAATGTGTTTTCATATATAATATAGATTTTTTCAGCTTCACGGTGTATTCTAGATATAGCAGAGTAAAAGAATCCTCATATTAAGACACTTCGTTGTCCACTTTCATCTGAATTCTTGAGACATTACGTGACGAGTGAGAGTTTTCAACGCCGCGCTTATGCCTTACTTATCAGATCAAGAAATTAAAATATTAATAAATAATAATTGCGATTTAAAGACATTCCCCCAAATAGAAATCGAATCCACAACCGTTACGTTACAGTCAAAACGTGTGCCCATATGGCTTGACGGTCTCATATTCACATACGTATATAAAATTTTTATGTTAAAATTATAAATATAATATTATATTTATAAACATCTAAATACAAACCCTACTTACTTCACTTTTAACACTTTTTTGTCACTTTTAACTCAACTGTAACCATCACAATCAATATCGACCATAAATGAAACGTTATTTTTTTTACAACATAGAAGTTTATCACTAAAATATTTAAATTAGGAAGCATACCTTCAAGATAAATATCTTCGGTCCCTACTATATTTTATTTGCGTAAAAGCTAAATATTATGTTTCTTTTCCCAGCGGCGCTATAGCCGGCACGTGTCTCAAAATTTATACTTCGCAGCTGGCTAGCGTGGTATATTATTTTTTCATTATTTTTTTTTTATATTTAAACCGTAATCTAATTTGTCTTTGACATTTCCTATGGGACGTTAAGGTCATGGGGATGGAGACGTTAAACAATTATCATTTTACGGTAGGATATTAATTTTAGATACTTTTTTTTTCGTTGCTTCTTATCTTGTATATTTTTTATAATATAGGGATCAATATGTAAGTCATTCATTATCCTTAGATGAGAACTGAATCCCAGGTCTCAGATGACACCATCACACTTTAAACCTACGTTGTTAGTAATTAGCAGAGAGAACCAACTCTAGAACTCTAGTAACTATTATAAATAAAAATCCTTCATAGTTGATGACGTATTCTCCATTATAGCAAACAAAGAGCAAATTGCCGCGATTATAGGACGCAATTCCGACTTCCGAATGCGTCAGTTGACAATAAGCATAATTATACAAAAGCGACCAATATGCCACTTTTATTATGGAAAATGAAGAAATCGCCTTCTTTACAAATAACAACACTACTAGTTTCATGATAAAGTTCAAAATATGCATCTAGTTTAAGCTGTTGAGGCAGAACGAATAGGAACTGAGGCATAATATTTTAAAAAGTTAAACTTTTATCTAAATTTGCTCACTCTATTTTGAACTCTGTATATATAAAGTACGATTTAAATTACAATATCAAATAAAATTTAATATAAACTATACTTCAAATAATAACTATAGTATACTTTAATAGTAAAATAGATTTTATAAATGTGTATTAAAGTTTAAAATGGCTCGGATGAAATTTTAAGGGTTATTTCCTATAAGGATGGAAACGAAGACAATGGTATCCATTTGGCGGCACGCGGCCAACACGCGTCGGCGTTGCGTCGACTTTTGACAGTCATTACAATGTTTTGTGTTGATTAGATTAATGTGCGGTATTACGATTTTCAGTGTTTGAGAATATCATTTTTGTTTATATTAGTGAAGTTTAGTTTCTTTTTTATTTTAAATTTCAACATTTTTGTCGACCTAATTATTATGTATGTCTTGTATAGTTTTTAAATTAAATATTTTTTTTTTAAATTAGAGATGTAGGACAATTCACTTCGCCAATCTCACAGTGTATGGAGGACACACGATAGAAAAGTAACTTTACATAATTATGAAATACATTTACAATATAGACCTAGTAAATAGTGTTTAATGACCCCTAATTAATATAAGATGCGCTTTCACAGAAAAAAAATATATAAAAGTCCTATAAGAATTTATTGACAAAATAAAATAATGAATTTGTTAATAAAAAATTAAGTGAATAAAAAAATTGTTCTTGAAGTACTTATATCCGTGAACTAAATTTTTTTTTCATTTTTCGCATCTCACATAAAGTAGATTAAGGGATTAAATTCAAGACAGATGCGTTACTGAGTGGCGGAAAAACACTACACTCTCTTTTTAGAGCGAACCTATAATCCACAAACATCACATTTGTACACTCAGACGCTATTTCAACGCGCTACCTTTACAAAACTCGTCAATGAATATTTCTTTTATATACTTCATTGTATATATTATTTACTCTCTTACCACAAAAAAACAAATAAAATATGAAACCCCACTTGCAAGTTGAGTGATTTGTAACAACCAAACAATATTTTATTCGCGATCCGTAAAAAATCCGCACGCGCCATATTGCATTATTTGGCGGGAACTTCCGTCATGTTGGTAATGGCGGCTTTTAGGCGGTTTTTTGATAAATCGTTCCGCTCCCACTTCCGGTGATAAAGATTGATGCTTTGCGGCATTTATGGGACGAATTTTCTTGGATTATATAAGCTTTTTATGTTGTTTTATTTATATTAGGTATTATATTAAATTTATGATCAGGTAAACGGTCGTGGGGTAAGGGGTTAAGCGTGTGATAGTAAACGCAAAAGATTGTAGGTTCAATTTCCACAAAACAAAACTTAGTTGTGAATTACTTGTATTTAAAAACTTATGCAAGTGTATTTTTATTGTGTAAAATGTATTCTTTACTGGCATTGACTGGAGAAGAAGAAAGAGAAGAAGCAGAAAAACCTGGTATCTAAACTATATACTAAACTTGTTGCGGAGCTCAATGCCGCGCTTTGTTTTCTCATCAGAGCAAATAAATGAAAACAATTCCCCCACAAGAGAATCGAATCTACGACCGTAACGCTTACGGCTTTAAAAGGATACGTTTATAGGTTTGAAAATAAATAAAATAAATTATTTTAAGCACTAGATTAACTTTAAAATTAAAACCATAAGTACATTACACCTCTAACACTTACAATATTAATACATTATATTACCACAAAAGTAATCTTTTAGGCAAACTGGATATCATCTGGGGTTGTAATAGCTGATAATGATATGTAGGAACGGGGAATCGAATCCAGGATTAACGCAATCTGTCACTGATTCATCGACTTTTGTGAATCGCCCGCGCGATTACAGTGTGGCGGGTAATATGACAAATGGTGATCGTTTCATGTAACAAGTTATACTTGTAAGTGAAAAATTTTAATATTATTATCTGGAAATTTGTCTGCGACTACTTCAATTCAATGTGTAGTGCAGATATAAAAAAAAAATATGTTTTTTTGTTCACACTGTATCAAGTGTCAATCAAATTCTGTCCATTAATTTCACTAGCCTGGTGCCTGTCCGAAGGATTTCGGTGGTCCCAATTCCAGAAATGTACAGAATATGTCAAGACCAATCAATCACCTCATACTTTGTTTTCACTCATAGTTTTTCCAAGATATTGACTCCCACCTTCGGACTCCATCAACAGATCAGCTCAATAATATCATAATATTATATTGTAAATTCTTTGAACTAACAATCTTATTTGTTATAGAATGAACTGTTTCTAAAATGCTGGATTAAAAAAATAATTTATTTTTGAAGAATATAAATAATGTAATTCAAGATGTAGCATAACACATTCCAATAATAACCAAAGCGAGCTTAAAATAATCTTATGAATATTTCATATGTGGCATTGCGCGAAAAATTACAAGATGTTTTTACAAAACAACTCTAGCGAAAAATATTACACTTAGTAATATATACTTTATTATATATTAGAATAAATATTAAAATCGCTTGGTACAATTTTGTTTCTTTCTTAATTATTGTAAGGGTTGTACAGCAGCGATACTTAGGTATAGTGCATTAGAGAAATTACGCATGGGGTGATAGAAATAGGGGTTGCGGTCGAATATAGAATAAAAAGATTGTTTTTCTTTTTTATTTATAGATTATTTTATTAAGCAAAAAACGATTTGTTCTATCTCTTCTTGGCATTAGTTATTTTTTTAGTAAGTAGTTATAATTTAATATAAACGTCATTACAATTTGTGGCTTACAATTGTGTTCAGTCATCAACGGATAGTAAAAGAACGGAAGTTTACTTTTTATAATTGGAACGAAGTTAGGGGCGACACTGTTTAATTACAAATATTTATATTGTTATGACATTTCCTTTTAACTGAAATATCTCACAGTAACAATATCTACTTCTACCGTTCAATAATAACTTAACTCACAAGTTAAACTAATAATACGAAAATTTAGTTGAATAAACATAAAGCTAGATTGTCGTTATTCAGTGCAGTATTTGACTGCAACGCCACGGTCGTTGGTTCGATTCCCCCATGGTAAAGTGAATTATTTTCATTTCCCTGGCTAGTACCACTGAGTGAAGTGTTAAGTACCGCCATTTCTGTTTTAGAGCAATGTTAGACTGTCATGTCTAAATGATATCAAGACATTAGGTAATTAAATTTAACATTACTTATTTTCAAAGATTTTGTATAAATTTATTGTATACCTACCTAGTGCAAGAGTCAGTCAAGAAAAGGAACCTCATTTTAAAACACTCCTTCCCATACTTTCCGCCCAATTTTTCAGATTTTCCTCTGAGTGGTGTAACTGAATATTGTGCTTTGTCTTACTACCAAAGCGAGGAACTTAATTCATTCGCCTCAGTGGGAATCGAACCCGCATCCATCACGCTAACACTCAAACGCAATGCCGCTATGCCAAGACGGCCTCAGTAAATAAAGAATTAGTTAAAACAAACATTAGGTGAAAACATCCATTTAACGTGTAACATTAAAACATTTTAGTTGTTTCAAAGTAACTACCGGCCATTGTGTGAGATCAACTCGTGAAACGAGGTGCAGGAAAACTTCCTTAGGCGACACACGATATATTTTACTCTTCATTTAAAAAACATATTATGAGAAAAAAACCGGTTAACGGTGAGTTGGACTCGCAAACCGAGGCATTTGTACGTGGGTAGGTAGGCAGTACATCTTATTAAAATTGACAAACTTAAGTATGTTGTATTCACTCATTTACAAACACAAATATAAGGGTTCATTTTTTACCTTTTGACGTACGGAACCCTAAAAATTATTTTATATTAATTAATTAATTTTATTTGGCTAAAATTAGCTTGCGGCTTAGCCTGCATATTTAAGTGAAAATAACTAGGAGGCATGTATCACACATGATACATTCTAAGTGTGCGCAACTCTGATCGCAGGAAGCACTAAGGATAGATTTCCTGACCGTTTCCCTTCGGGAAATAAATAAAATTAAATTTAGGGTGTACTTTTGATATTCATTATATTATTTACATTACTCACAAATAGAAAAAAGAATATAAAAATAAAATGTTATTTCAAAAAAAAAAAACACGTAACAAACTCTTCATTACAATTCACATTTAATTCAAAAACATCCATCTACAATATCAGTATTAAAACCACTAATTGTCACGTGTCGGCTCCGTCACGGTGTCGTTCCCACGCCTCCCGCGTTACCAACATATCACGATCCGTCACGGTGCCATGTCGTGACGTAGATGTAGTGAGTAGGCTCTGCTATGTTTATTAAATTTAAATTAGAATAAAATAATAAATAAAATCAGTATCCCGCACACTAATATATATTTAAAAATAATTTTAAGTCTCCAGATCTACAGCTAGAGCTATGGTAGACAAAATTCGGCGTAGAGTGCCGGCATTTTGATTCGATTTTATTAAAGTGTTATTTTCATTTCTCCGTTCTGATACAAAAAACGCGGCGTTGATTTCCACCAGTTCATCCGCAATATCCGGAAATTTAATGGAAAATGGAGAACGATGTGCGATAACACTATATTCTTTCTCTGAAAAATCGTGAAGCTTGAAAGAAAATGTTAATAAAAAAAAGTAGAGCCAACTTCAAACAGCTCATACTATTATAGTAATATGTTCACGTGAGCATCATTAGATGAGTTCATTATTTATTTAAAATTAATTAAATAAATAAAGAAATATGTTGAATATGTGTCCTGGTCGTAGCGACAGAGTGATCTAGTAACAGTTGATGGACCAAGTGGTTCTGTACCTTCTAAATAAATAAAAATCGGGAACCAAGTTGTTTATCACGAAAAACGCAAAAAAAAACCATCTTCGTTGACATTTTTATGTTTTTATAAAATACGTGGTCCTGCCATTCAACACATTTCCTCCAAAATATTGCCTCCCTCTGTCTACACTGCGGTTCGGGAGTGAAGTATGTAGCTGATTTTTTTTTGTTTTACGTTTAATTTCAAATATATAAGTAGCGTTAAAAATTCAAAGAAGTATATTATATATAATAAAACCGATATTAACAACAATGGAAATGATACACATCTTACTTTAACCACAACAAGAAAACAAAAAGTCCGTATCACTAATCGTTCTAAGACAATAAGCGCATAAAAAAGAAAACATTAAATTTTCAAAAAGTAAGCCGCCATTGGCGGTTACAAAACAATGGCGGGTTTGAAACGTCAGATTTGATAGATGATAATAATATTTTATAGAAATTCGACCCAAAAAAAGTATGAAAAGCATATTTTTAAAACATGTTTCGATGTTTGGCTCTGCATGGTTTGAAACTGGATTTATTTTTTATTATATTACTTCAATTAAACCTTCCATAGACAAAGAAAATGAAGTTATAGATTACGTAACATATACTTGACTTTTTTTGAATTTCGAAAAACCTTCGTTCGGGCTGGGCAGTGTCTGATGGAAGTTTTATGTTATGTATTTACAAGCTGAGTTTTAAATTGAAAAAATTAATAAAAAACAAAATCGCGTATATAACGAAACTTTCATAAATTGATAGTGGTGTAGCTTAATTCAGAAATTTTAAATAGTTTTATTCAACGTATGAAAAATGGCCAATAACAAATAAGGTAAAAATAATAACATTTAACACAGAGTACAATATATTTCGATCAAGAAAGGTATACAATTCGTTCAACGGCCTGTATGTGTACAACGGCGTGTGTATATATAAGTAGAATATAATAAGTAATTAGAAACATTTGAAGATACTACACCGTATACTTTACTATACGTTTATTTTATATAATTAAGATATGATAGGTTATTCATCAGTAATTCCGTTACTTCAATTACATACCATAGAGACCAGAGAATAGGTTGGCGGGTGGCCTTGGGAATTGAGGAATGTTGTATACTTTCATACCTCTAGGAGGTGTGGTAATTCCACTCACTCCACTTAGTCCGCTCATGTCGCCCATGCCGCTGATTTCTCTAAAAGGGGCCATTCCGCCCAAACCTCTCATTCTACCCAAACCGCCCATTCCGCCCATTCCACCCAAACCGCCCATTCCGCCCAAACCATTCAGACCACCTATACTAAACGGGACGCCCATTCCCCTCTTTCCACTACGTCTACTTTCTCTACTATCTTCTTGGTTATCATGTGCAGGATTAACTCTATTCACATCAATAGGTGACCTATTTGCGGTATGATCATCTTCATCCACGTGATATAGACTGGCTCTACTTTTTTCTTCCACTGCACTATG
>JBAIZZ010000153.1:533891-571189 GCA_037355905.1 Heliconius aoede
TTTTTCGAAGAGTATTGTTTTTAACAAACTACTTAAAATATTGTGATTTTTTTCATTCTTTTTGTTTGGGGTTCGGGGGATATGGAAATGGACGAGATTTAATGATTTTTTTTTCATACTTCATCCATTGTTTATTGTTTTCGATAATTAGTTTAAATTCATTTTATTATTTGTAATTTTATTATAGTGAAATTTCAAATAAATGGAGGTAGTCGTGGTGCAGTATAAGACACAGTAATGTTTGTATAGCTTTTGAATTCACGACAGATGATATCTCGGAAACTGTTGCGTGCACAACTGGGAACGAAACTTTTTACCTACACGCTTTTTACTTACATTACTATGCACGAAGCTAATATTTAAATAAATCATACCTAATAATTGTACGAAAAAAGTCAGTCTGTTTCTCGTTGTTTCAATTATTCACTTCAGTCATTTATTTATCGCTCAAAAAATACATTTTCACGAAGCAACTTAATAATAAGGCCTTCTATTGGTAAAACTTTTTCTTAATTGACTTTTACCTTGTGTTAGAACATAACTTACGCCACATAATATATTATCACTTTTAACCCTTTGGTTTCATACAATAAATGTAATAGCAGTCAGTCAGTCCGTCTGTGGATTACACGTCAATTAGCTGATTGCTATAACCCTTTCGGTCTGTATACAGCTAGTGCATTGTTTGGAACTTTAAATAAATTGTTATTACCAACATGGTGTAGTAAAAAATCTATATCCCATACTAGTATTATGAAACTGTAGTTTGTTTGGTTCAACTCCCTAATCTCAAGAACTACTGGTTCAAAACTACTGGTTCATTTATTGAAGTTACATCACGGTAATAGTCCACTGTGCCCGCGGTTAGAGTTATGGCATATAGTATCTACGCAACCCGCTCCGCATTCAAATTTTTATACGTTTTCTAAGAAGTGTTTTTCTTTCCTATTAAGTATAGACTAATATTTGTTAAATGTTAAAAAAAATTATAAATAGCGCTTTCTCTCCTTCTCTCTTGGCGAATATTCATTCTAACAAATAAAATATTTGCGTAACAGAAATATCTAAAAATCTCGCAACAGAGATGCTTACAACTAAAATAAGTTGTATCGACGTATAGAAATTTCGACGTCTATGTGGAAAGAGTGGATTAATTGACTCTACAAGTTATTGGAATGAGGGTCACAGGTTCAAGTTCCATAAAGTAAAGTAAAGTGAAGTTTTTAATATTTATATTTGTAATATAACAAAGAATACTTAGCGATGGGAAACAGATTTTCAAATATTTTGTAGGTTCTCGTGGTATCTATCATCTCATAGTAGGGTAGGCAGGAAGAACTTCTCCTTTCTTTGTCTTTTTCGAAATTTTGCGCGTTGTGTAGCCGTAAGTAAACTCAACTGTGCAACTGCTCTATAAGAACCTCAAATATTTCAAATATAAATATTTCTCGTATGGAAATCAAGTATCGTGTAAAATGAAATATTTTCAATCTAAAGAAAAAAAAATCTAAAAAAAAAATTTCTTATAAGAAATATTTACCACACTTTTATCTCACCAATTAAATTGTTAATGTTTTCCACGTAGCAATTGTCTACTGAAAATTTACTCGTACTATTTTAGAACTTTTCATAATATATACATATATTTTGTATATTTATTTCTAGTTTAATTCGACATTAGATATTAAAGCCCTAGACAAAGTAAAGCGACAACTAAATAATTCAATACATGTCCTAATCCCGCGTTCCCATATTGAAATCCTTAGTCTAAAAATTTGATGCGCCCTCATGCCCCTGACGGAGGGCGGTAAAAGCATATTTATGTTAGTTTCTGATTGACGATGATGGCTTCCCCTTGCTTTGAGAAAGGGATTCCTTTTTACGAATATTTTGATAGATTTTTGGCTATATTCGTATATAGACCGTTCGCGAAGAAAATCTAAAATTTCACTACATAATATAGATGATTAAAAATCTTGCCAGTTATAAAATTTAACACAACAGACTGTGTAAACAAAAATAATTAAACATTTTCCTTAGCTTCACGCTGTATCCCGCATATTTAATAGCAAACAGAGGGAACGTAGTGTAATGACTCTCCGTTCCCTTATTTCTACTTTATTTTCCAGACAATACCTGTTGAGTGGCAGAAATCAACGCTTCGCTTTGTCTTGTTACTAGAATGAAAAAGTGAAATTGTTTATTTTCTCCGAGTGGGAAACGAAGCCACAACCGTCGCGTTTACGGTCAGACACTGTGCTGTTGTGTCACAACGGTCTCATATACAATATTTTTATATAATTGATAGGAATCGAATATATAACCATTGTGCTTACTTTATTCGAATGATAACATTAATCCTAAATTCGTCGTAGCAAGGACGCACGTTACGCACTTACTGCTCTTAGTTGCTACGAGATCCCAGTGGCTCGCCCTATGTTTATCTACATATGTACGAGTATATGAAATATTTGTAGATTTTAGATAATAATAGTTTCACGCTCTATCCCGCACATATCAGGATAGTCAGAGAAAACCTGGCAATCTAAAGACACTCCATTCCCATTAAGACACTAACGTTCGCCATTTTGAGAGTCGTAGCGAGATGAGCGGCAGGACCTAACCACGGACCAGGACCACGCTTGTTCTCTTGAGCCACGACTGTCATCATAGATGTAGATAATAGACATGGATATACTAACTTTTTCATTTCCCCGATTCCGCGATTAGAATTTAAAAAAAAAACACAAACTCCATAGAAATAATATTTTATTTTTAACCTTTTATAACGTTATAATATACACACCTCATCATTACATCTAACTAGTGTCCAAACTACCCTCCATTTAATATCACACAAAAGATCAAATGGTGAATCATTTTAAAGTCATTGGCTTGCCGCACCTCACACGCGAACATTTAGAAGTTAATCTTTTTATAATTGTGTAGCGTAGTACATTGTACTGTAGGCAAGTATAGTGTACGGACGGGGGTGTGAGTGACGTCACCGCCAGGTGTCTTATGGACAGATGGACTTGTACTGGATGGACTGCTATTTTATACTTATTTTGTGTTTATGCTTTTTTTTTGTGGATTTGCTCGCTTTTTTTGCGATTTACGGAAAGATATTAAAAAAAGTGTCAAAACAATCTGTTTTTATCTTATTTTTTTTTCAGTCTGGAGGCGAAAGTATAGTAGAGTAGTCATTGTGGCTGCCCAGAAGTGGGTTACATATATTATAGATCTCTGAATGTACAATGCGCAGTATATCATAAAGCCTAACTGTATCACATAGAATAACTATCCAGCGATGTATTTCCCACTACAAAAACATTTTACATTAAAAAAAAATTAAATTACATCATCGAAATGTGATTCGTACTCGAAACTATAGTATATGTATAGACAAGTAGATTTCCAAGATAAATTAATAAATGAAATGAACATTACGATAGACTTATCAAAATCATCATATCATTTTTTTATAAACTTTATTTTTGCAAGTGGTTTTATAGTATACCTCTTACACTTTACCTCATTTTCATCCTTTATTTAGGATTTTTATTTACATGTATATATTTAGAATATATGTTGAGTTTATGCTGTGGATTACATAAAGTGTAGAGACGTCAGCGCCAGGTGTCTCCTGAGTTTGTGACATACAGATGTTAAGTTCAGTTTCTCGTTTGTGGCGTTTCGAGCGTGCCAGTTGAGCACGATTTCTTTCGCCAATGTTAAGTTTTGTGATAAACAGATTTTAAAAAAGGCCACTCGTGATGGAGCCCAAGTTGGCGATGTGGTTTTCTCTTGTTGAAATGAAATATATTATTTAAAATTGTTACTGTCTTGCCGTCCTCTCTATTAAAATTAGAATTAGTTTCCAATCGTCCTCCCTTTTGAAATTAAGATGTTTTTGTATTTCAATATCCTCGTAAATCATTCTAGGAATATATGTACTTTCCTTAACGTGGATTTGAGGCTCGCGAGCTGTGTGTGAGCAATTAATAATTCGTTGGCGGTAGTTTGATATAATAATGATGTCAACTGACAGACTAATGCCACCTCAGTCTACTCGTCTCACTATGGATCTCAGTCTACACTATGGACTACTCCAAAGTGTTCGAAACGTCGGGTTTCCGAAAATATATACTAAATATACGCGATTGGTGTGGTTAAATCATTTTATTTAAAATGTGTAATAATCGTAAAATCAAAGAAATTATTAACTAAAATTTATTTTCTTAAGAGCCGTGTGTCACATTATTTGTTATCCGGAGTGGGGATCTAGTTACACTGTAGTGTTTACTGTTTGCACAGATGATGCTGGTAGTGGAGGTACCTCTACCGTGGAACAGAAGAGACGCTGCGAATTGTGAACGTTGCAGCTTTGTCAGGGTAGTTTATATAAAAATTATTTTTTTTTTGGCAAAATTATGAATGATATGCTTCTCGTGGCATTAATTATTTAATAGTTTAATTTCTTTGCACTAGTAACAAAGCAAAGCGCGGAGTTGAATTCCGTCACTCAAAAAGCAGTCTCCACAATTTGGCAAAAAATGGGGAATGAAGTGTTTTATCTTTCTTCCTTTCTCTCTATTATACGTTGTTATCATTGGATTTTTCTTAGTTGATAAATTAATTTAGTTTTTGCTGTCGGGTTTCATGTTTTGTTTATACTTCACTTGTTATTAACTGTAGTTAAAAACAAGGACAGCCTTTCCTAGTTAACTATAAAAGTTCCATAATTGACTGGTGATGGTTAACTTTAACCCTCGCGAGGGGACGGTGTCCATCTGGGCAATTATATAAGGGCACGAGGCAAACTGTGTTCTGGCCATTATCATTATTTTAGATGGTAAAACACTCAATGTCGTTGGCGTTGCTAACTGAATAGCTGAGACTTAGGACTTAAAAAATATTAGTCATCATTATTATTTTATTTTCTTCAATCATAGAAGCTCCGTATGTAGCTTCTAAGTTATTTTAACGCAGGTAGTGGATTAAGCTATAAATTATTTAGGTTTTTACTTTCCAATCAATGGCGATAAAAAAAAAGACTTTTAATTTCTAAAGTCCGCTCAGAATCGAGCTTTCACTCGTCGCGTAACTACAGCATAGCATCCTCTTATTGTAACACAATAATCATATTTATATTTTACACGCCTACAATATGTTCATTCTCTAATTTAAAACAAAATTCTGATTAACCAAGTCTGAAAAACCAAAATAATTAGATCTTTTATTATAACTAAACAGCTATAGTGGGTTCAATACAAATTGGCCCACTATCTACCCTCGATCACGCCATGTGTCACGGATATGAATCTACGAATGTAATTAGATGATACAATAATAAAATCATTGCTGCGTCATGGGGGTGTTTATCTTTGATCTTATAGGAAAGATAAGGCGTAGTGCTATTTTAACTAAATGAATTTGCAATATGTTGTCGGCTTCTTTTTATTTCTCTTACATGCATGGAGAGAATAGTGAATTAAGGATTTATCGTTTTTTTCTCTAGTAGGTATAAAGAAATTTATTATAGAGGCCGTCTTAAGACACAACTTCGATGTATCTATGTGGTCTGTTTTTTTTTTCAATTTCTTGCTCTGGTGACAAAAGAAAGCTAAATAATTCGGTGGTCCGGGTAGACGGAGTGTCTTAACCAAAGGTTCCTTATAGTTACCCTATACGCAGGCTATGTGAAGTTAAAAAAGTGTATTGTGTTGGTACTACTATTAACTGAATTGTAATAAATATTTATTAATTCAAAACAAATATCGTGTTTATAATCGATTTTCTTTGCATTATTATTTTAATGAATGTATCAGATAAGCTTTCTTTTGAAGGATACAGCTTTATCCCGCATGTATCTCGATTATAAACAGGCAAAACTAAATTTTAATATAACTTCAGTCTCCTATTTCTTCAGTCGGTTGTTCACTGTAATAGTAACGTCAATACATCAATAACTATAGACATTACACGAACGAACACTAACGCGAACGTGAAAGGTCTGGAAATAAACTAAAACGTTACGGGTATAATGCAAGCGCGTCAATGCGTCTCGAAAGCTTTTAGTGAGTGATGACGGTGCTATGTAATACGTATATTATATGAAATTAAAAAAAAAGCGATACAAATACGTTAAATATGTATAAAAGTAGCGTGATTTGGACCCGCGCTTCTTGGAAACTGTAAATATGGAATAAATAACACTTTAAAAATGCTTATATTATATGCAATAATGAGATAATGTTATGCAGGTATATTTTGTCGCTGTTAACAAGTTGCGGGTTTGACTTCCACTCGGGCGAATGATTTTGTTTTTTTCTTTTATTTTCTCTGCTCTGGTAGACGAGTTAAATTCCACCACTCGATAAGTAATGTCTCGAAAATATTTCGGAAAAATGGGGAGAAAAACGGACATCAAATATTGAAACACTTGTTGAACGAATAAATATTTCGTCATGTTTGCCACCAATTCTGCTAAAATTATTATATTTAGCTTCCAGTAGTGTCAATCCTACTATTTCTTATTGTTATATTTAATAATCTTATATTTAATAATTTGGCAACTCAAAAGGGCTAATTATAATGATTTAATAAATCTGGCCATCATTTATTTAAAATTTTCTATTTTATAATGATATGTTTATTCTCGTCTGATTTCCCTGCCGCATAAAGCTCTCACCGGCAAGGTCGCCATCAGACATGAGTCGTGAGATGAAACCGAAATAAAATTACTGCACTGATTTATGGTTCGGTTAACTGCGTCTATAAATAATATGTACATATTAGACACCACACAAACACACACATCTATAGATTAGTTATGTTTTTAGTTTATATTTCATAAAGAATTTAAAGAATATATACCTATATAAATATAGGTCTGAAACTGTGGTTTTGAATTCACGCTTATTCTCTCATATGGGAAAGCATAGGGAACCTTGTTTTAAAACACACCGTTCCGAGACTTCGTTTCGTTCGAGATTTCGTTTTGAATCGGAACCAAAGCGACAAAACGAAAATAATTAATTCCCCCGAGTTCCATCGAACTGAGAACCGTCGCCTTTACATTTATTTGAAATTAAATGAAAATATATAAAATATTTACTTGAGGAGATATTCAAAGAAAAAAGCTTAAGCCGTTCAATAGCAAAAATAAATTATATTCTTTATAAAAATCTCAAAGAATGGAAAGATTTCAATACAATTATATCAAATAGAACTTTCAGATTGTAAGAAAAGTGCAGCATTAACGCGTTAAGTACACATCGATGAATCAGCGCACCCTTGCGGCGAGACATTAAAAAACGGGAAAATGAGCAACGGAATGGAAAAACACTTCCGTTGCCATTTATTGTAATGCTAGCATATTATTATGAGTTTACTTAATATTTTTTTATTGATTATTTCTTTTAAAAGGTGTAAGCCGTCGTTAGTGAATACTTAGATGTGAATGCTATGGTCGTATATTTTTTTAATACCTATTTAAGTTTAATCGGCTAAAGATCGATCAATTTATTCTGAGCATAGATGAAAGTGACGTTCGCAGATTCCGTGTCTAAATAAAACAAAATAAATATTTTAATAAAATGAATTTATATTCTATATTATAAGCGTACATAATGCATTTCTCATTTAAATTTTGGAGCAAAAATATTGCAAGTGCATCTCGCCAGATGGCAACATCGCACTACTCTACAATTTTATTATAAATTTCGGCGTTAAAAGCAAAAAGCTTAAAAATGCAAAGCTTTTACTTTAATATTTTAAATATTTTTTTGTGAATATAATTTTGCAATAAACATTAATGGATTCCTTTCATTTCCATTTTATTATAATGGAAACACATTTTTAAAATTCATCATAAAGTACGAATCATATAATAGACTTATTTTTGGGTTACTTTATTTACTTATATAATAGATTTAAATGAATGGAGCGTACACAGTTATCGAGTTACAAAGAAGATAAAACTTGAACTAATGATGAGACCAATATGCCGATTAACAGACCAAAAATATGATAAAATTTGTTGGGTAAGTTAATGTCAGATAGGGCCAATTTGAGATCTATATTACTGATATTACTGTTTCATTATTAGAATTAATTATTGCTTCACTACATGAAGACCCGAAAACTTAAAAGGTCTTCTTAATAAGCTTACATTTACACATATATACAAACATTTTTACATTGACCTAAAGGAACAAAAACTATATTATTATACATCCTTTATATCCCACTAATCTCCCCAAAACCAAACTAATTTTGATTTTAGTAAGTGAATTATAAAAAATTAATGGCACATCCTCACTCCGAGACGTAAATTATAAGTTAAGTGGAGTTATAAATACAGTGTTCGGTGGACATTAAGTTCCGCTCGCTCTTAATGCTTGCTTCCGTACTTTATACAGATGTTTCTATAAGTATTCAAACCTGTGTAGATCCTAGATTTGTTTGTTGATTAAAAAACATTAACCTTACCTCCTCCATAGGTATTTATGTATGGTATATCATTTTTCAAGCTAAAATTGATGACCAGATATTGACCATGATCGTTTGACACTGTCGTGACGCATAATGGGTGTAGGCAAGAATCCCATAAAATAGACAAACATATTTTGTTTCATATTGTTATGCTGTTAGTTCCCACACAAATTATTTTACAATTATAGAACACGCTGTATACGAAACAAGCGTGTCTCAATATTTCTCGCGGCACTTAGCGTCGCCGCGTAAATTTGTCTGATCAAAGCGCAGTCGCCAATTGCGCTGTGATCTCAATATCACTTTAATCTTGGATTTTAAGTGTTTTGATTCATTATTATATTTGTTTATTTATTAATACTTTTTTATTATTTAGGCAATTTGGGTCAAATGCAGACTTTTATATTATGATGATAGTTATGATTATGATACTTAGATAATTTATCAACGTCAGTTTTTTGCTTCGAGCTGCGTCCCTAATGTACCAGGGCAATCAGTAGAAACCTGATGTAGAATCACCCCGTTCCCATTAAAACTTTCGTTCTCCACTTTTCAAAAAATTATGGGGGAACTCAACACCGCGCTTTTTCACACCACAGCGATGAAATGTAAAAGATAAATAATTCTTTTCTTGGAATCGGAATGGAACCCACAACCTGTGACGTTTACAGTCGCACGTTTGTGTCCCTGCGCCACGCCTGGCCTCGCCCATCATTTTTTCATCATTTTTATCAAAAATAATATTTAGAATTCTACCAAATAGGTATAGCATAGATAGAATACAGAGGCTTACGAAGCGCAGTGGCACCTCATTTGAATGTAAATGCGATGTTTGTGGGTGCGATCTTCATTCGAGAGAAACAATTACAGTCATTTTCCAACTCTGGAACTTCTGAAGACAAAGTGCAGCGCAGAGTTCCATTCCTTAAGAGACTTTGTCTCGAATTCGTGTGGAAAGTTGAAAACGGAGTGTCTTGATGCCAATCCTGTTATACGCCGAATAAGACATAAGCCTTAAAATGCGTGGTATAAAATTATTTTAATAAATGTCACTGTCAATCTGAGATGTCACGTACCTTCATTTTTTTCAGCTTCGCGCTGTAGCTGATGCAGTGAGACAGAAAGCCTAGTGTTAAGACACTTTACTAGCCACTTTTGTTAAATCAAGTTAACAAATATTTGTATGCATATATTAAGAACTGATGTATAAGGGGTTTTTACATTAATGTTACATAAGCAATAAACTATTTCCGATAAATAAAAGATCCACGTATCAATATTTAGTTTATATGTATATATTTTTGCATCTTGCATTAAAAGTAGAGTACCAAACGTAATTATAATTCATGCCATAACAACAATTTTAAAAGGAAACCAATGAAAGAAAACACAACACAAATAGTTACACAAATGTTTATTTATTTATCGCTTACACAAAAATAGATATATAGATAATAAAAGTTACAGGCGAAGTTATATTAAACGCTAAGGAAAAGAAATCACAGTTCCAATACATTCATTTGCTAACGCTAACTATACATTACAATGTTAAAGTAATATAAAATCACAGTTTTCATAAACAAGCCTATCACAAAACTGAAATATGAAAGGAAAAGCCGTTGTGCAGTATACAAAAGCGTTCTGTACTGTGCACAATCATTATCAAAATTTTTTTGCCGCCAAATTTATGCCTATTCCCACGTTTTTATCACAGCACTCCTAATAATTAACATTTAATACAATTTTCTTGATTGCGAACCATCTAATATAAGGTGTCCCTCAAGGCACACTTTTTAGCTCCCCTTTACGTTTTCTTACCTTTACTTACCAATTTCAATTATTACGCCAGAATGTATCAACATTATAAATTAATGAATGATTCATCATATGTTATAAGTTGGTATGCATTGTTTATCTTAAAGACCTGATACCATCTTTGTCCAAACATTGTGGCATAGTAATTATTTAAATGGACCAAAATGACTGCAAAGTCAGTGAAACAGAATATTTTTTTAAGTTTTCTTGCAAAATACTTTAACAGAGATGGGCAATTACGAATGTTTAAGAAAATCGATCGATTATTTGAATTGTTCTATGCTACAGTAATAATAATTTGAAAATTAGTCTAAATAGTTACAAAGTGTTCAGTTATAATAAATATTACTTAATAAAATTAGTAACTCAATCCACACAGAACGTTGCAATCGATTTCAAAATTATCATTCATAATCGACCACCTGAATCATTTTAGTAATAATATATATTTGTGCGATATAAAAATTTAGATCAATCAATCAATTATTATATATATATGAAAAATAAAGATCTACAATACAAAGACTATTTGCATAGGTTTTACATTCATAGAAAAATATGTATAGAGACATCAAAAAGTATTAAGACACTACTACATTACACTGTAACGACATAAATTTTTCGAAGATAACTGTTTAAATCTGTTCTAAATTTTGAACAAATATTGTATTTTTGATATTTCCGATATAAACACTCAACACCGATAAGAATTTTGTTATTAACAGCTAAAAAAATGTTATTAACAGCTATTACTATAGGTTATTTTTTTTTTATAAAAAGCAAACTACCGAATAAATTTTAATAAACAATTATTTTTATCGAAATCAACATCTATGTTTTAGTTGTGGAATCGATTAATCGATTTGTGATATATCTCATTATTGTGTTTAAAGTTATGAAATTAAATGCGTCTAATACAAGTGATTTTAAAAAGGCTACCGATTATTTGTAATCTGTAACACATTTTTAACAGATAAATATTATAAGAAATAAATAAGAAAATTTTTGCTATGTATATCTTTTTTAATATAAAATTTTTAATACAAAAAGAAAAGAAAATTTAGAGTCTAGACGACCAATATTTAAGACTAGCATAAAAAAGAAGTTCCTATTAGAATATTTTTAGCTATAAGGAGACGACAATTGACAGTTATAGTATACATTACAAAATAATATTGAAATATATTAGTTTAAGATTTAAGGGTCCAAGTCGTTTTTATTTACTTAAGTCGGGCTTTTTCTGATCGAAACAAGTTCTAAGCATATTTGTTGTTTATCTTTTTTCAATATTATATCCTGTGTTATATTAAATCATGTCGAATAAGAAAATAAATAAAAAATTATAATATTTAAATAAATAAGTACTCTATTAAACGTCTAATTAGAAACAAAGGTTCTTTTATACGTCCAAAATATAACAATTTGTATGTTAAAAATCAACATTTTTTTAATCCATCTTGGAAAAATCTTGATTGTTTCTAATTTTAGTATAGAATATATAGTATGCATTTTAATATGTGTGTATGTAGTATAAGTAATTATCGGCTATAAATAGCAAAATTATAATGCAATAATTCAATACATTCAAGAAAACGATTGCAAATAACTACCTATTTATGGCCTCGTCTATAACGTGGGTATACGTAAATTTGATTTTAGCGTCATTTTAGAGTTTTTCAAGGTGGTTTTTGGTTATTCTTGGTTTTAAAGTGGTTTCTGGTTTACTTCTTGCCGGGTTTCTTCGTCCGTCCTTGTTTGATTACTTGGATGAGTTTAATATCTTGGGCTTCGGGATTCTCCAAAAATTCCTCTAGCATCTATATAATAAAAATAAATTTTTTGGGCGTTTTATAAATATCTAATATATTTCTTTTTGTCTGAAATTTATATCATAAAACTCCTATTGAGAGTATGTGTATAAAATAAGTTTACGGAGTTTTTTTATTCTGGAATGTAAGCGGAAATAACAAAATGTTGAGACAATCCTTTCTCTACTTAGAAAAGTAGCGACTATATAGTAATTTATCTAACAAGATTGAATAAACAAACAAATAATGATAATAAAGGCAAAATACAATGATGTATAACCTTCGTTAAGTTTGCCAAAACAAAAAACAAACAAAATAGACACAAAAATCATAAAGTACCTTATTGACATAACGCGTGGTCTACAGTTTCATCTAAAGTCTTCTATACATATCTACTAATTTAATAACAAAAAGTATATTACTTAGATATCGATAATTAATATATAACAATACTTACACCCATATTAAGTTCAGAAGCGATAGCGGCGGCCGACGCAGGTCTTTCGGCGAGCGCTATTAAAGTAGGCAAGAGGGCGCGACTGCGCTGTTTCGAGACCAGCCAATTAGCTGGTAGAGTGCAAAGTGTTTTTATTACACTCCAACCGTCGCATATTGTCTCCTATTATAAAGAAGAGAACAAATTATAATTAGTTTCTAGTAAAATTAAGACCAGACGTGGAAAGTGCGGCTGGTTGTGCGCTCTGGTATCGAGGCAAAGCGCAGCGTTGATTTCCGCCACTCCAGAAATGAGTGGATATTAAGCAACAGTGTCTAACACTAGATTCCCTCTGCCTACCCTGCTGTACGCGGAATACAGCGTGGAGCTGATTTGATTTGATTTTATTTTACGATTTTAATGTTAAGACGTTACTTGGATTCATCTATGTGGCAGGGTAAGGAAATCAGAAAAGTGCTTCGGACTTGCAACCTAAGTGTACCTTAAATGGCCTTTTTAAATTGCACATTTAACACGCATTTTTATTATCAGAGTTTTGAAATAATTCTACATGCTGTCAGTGCTGTCATTGTCAGTGCTGTAATTTTATTATCTAAGAACTTGTAACAAATCTTTCAAAAACTAATGGTTTAATTTCTAATAACTCTATCATACTATTATACTATTGCTCGATATGTTGTGGTAATTCCTTAAAAAAAATTGTAAGCGAAATTTCTGTTTTCAGAATCACTGATGATCTTGATCTGATCTGATCTTATCGCAGATAAGATTTTCTTCATAATTTTATTACACTTTTTGTAAAAGTTTAAAATAAGTTACAGCGTACAAAAATAAAATATTCTCAATTCTTGACTGCACATAAAATTCCGTAGCGCCCTCGCCTAGTTACTAATAAGAAGATAACAAAATTGCCCATCTTAGGCTTTTACGCTGACACCCAAATTTCCCAGATAGGTCCGTCCACCCATTAAAACACTCAAGTGTTGAACACAAGAATGTCATAAATATGTCCCATGTGTTACAAAATTCGTAATTAACTTGGATGTAGGGAATAAATTATTCATAGTAATGGTCAGTCGGCTAATGTAAGGAACAATAACGGTCCTAAAGTGCTTCCCTGAGCGAAGAACAACACCTGTGTCCGTGGGAATTTTGTGTAGGTAATGTTCCTTTACTTCTGTTTACTATTATAATGTTATAAGATCTATCTATCTATGTTGCATTGGGGTTGAAATAGACAATATCGTATTTTTTTTTTTGGATAAAACACACAATATCTATAGAAATAAGACGGTGTGTATCTTTCGAGTCGAAACGTCGAGTTATATCAGGACCCGCGATTGATCGATTAAAGAGTTAAATTTAAAATACTGCAACACTGACTATAACATTTCACTTCGAAATTTAACTAGAAAATTTTTATATTTTATTCCAAATATGAAACATCGATTATACGTAAAATTAAAAATTTCCAATGTATATTCGCATAAATATTTATAAAATATAATGAAAACAAACACATCCTAGGTTTAACGCATGAAACAGCCGAGTATTTAGTATGTTGATAAAAACGAAAATAAAAAAAAAAGAAAATATACAATAAAACAAATAATTATTTGTTAATAATTAACAATATTCATACAAGCTTGACCAGAAATTGATTAACATTAACACGTTAACGTCTTTCTTTTACATTTCTCATGCGGGCTACACTACACCTGCGCTACACGTGTTTTGTTTAATTTACATGTATAATGTTTAACAGTTGAATGATTTATTACTTTATTATATATTTTTTTTTGTAAAAACGAGTAAATAGAACCCCTATTATATCAACGAGATCCAAGCATAGTTAGTTCAATTATTTTTACAGTGTGTGATCAACAATATATTATAATATCCTTTGTAACTAATTGTTATAGTTTTATTTCTATTTCTTTCCCGTGAAGGCATGAATCTACACAGTTAATTTTATCTGATTTCACCTTTTCAGGAGACAACGTGTTGAGTGATAGAATCCAATCTATATATATAAAGTTGTGGGTTCAGTTCCTACTCGACGTTACCGAGGTAAACGAGGCCAAGCGCCACTTCAGAGTTCCGCCACTCAACGCACAATGTCTCTGGAACTCAGCGGAGTGTGGGGAACGAAGAGTTTTACCACTTTTATTTTTTTAACTAATATTTTTATTGAGGTTTAGCTGTCGATCATTCTTGTGGAGATCCCGTGGACGCATCAAAGAATTGTTTTGTATATGCTTTGATAACTGATTTGGCTGGTAAAGTGTATAATGCGATATCTTCCACACGATAGACAAATAATCGTGACGAATTCTCAGATTAGAACGATCTGATATAAATATCCATAACATTACACACAACTTTATATAGATATAAAACTACGACAATGAAAATAAATCGGACAATTTTTCGTTAATATTTCTTAAATAATAGTAAATTTTTACATATAAGTTAATTAAATTAAATCAAAAATTAAATTAGCTTCACACTGTATCCACCACACAGCGAGGTAGACAGAGGGAGCCTAGGGTTAAGACACTCCGTTCGCCACTTTCCGAACCGAATTCTGAAGGCATCGCTTTTATCTCGACACCAGAGTGAAGAAATGAAAATATAAATGCATATAAATATTTTATTTTCTCGAGTGGGGATCGAATACACAATTGTCACGTCACAGCCACACCTCTATGTCGCTGCGCCATGACTACCTCTAATTTTAATATATAAGAGGATAAAAAAGTTATTTTTACCTGAAGTTGAGGGTTATTAACGACGACAAATCCCACTAAAACTATCAGGTCTAGAACCATTGTTTCAGAAAGGGTTTGATCTAAGCGTTGGCTCCTTAGGACTGAAAAAAAAACTGCATATTAGTAATATTATCAATTGATACCTGCTAGTATATAATTATTTCGTATCATCTAAGTTATGTATTTATTTCAGCTTCACACTGTATTCCGCATATAACATGGTCGGCAAGTAAAACCCAGTGTCGAGACACCCCGATCTCCATTTTCCACTCGATTTCAGAAATTACCGAGATGAGAAAGATTGTCGAGTTACAGGACTCTCAACAATAACTTATTTTCCGGGATAAAACAAAAAAATATGTATTTATTTTATGCAGATATTTATTTCATTAGAACATGTAAAACTCATACAACCCAAGACAACACTCAAAACAAAACTTAAAATACTCACGTAACACAGTAGTCCTGGGCGCCTCCTTCTCGTTGGGCGCGTGCTGCGACAGAAGTCTTGCGACCGCCGCCCGGAACTCCAATGGCCATCCACCTTCGCCAAATGCTTCCTATTGAAAAGGTTTAATGAGGATTAATATTTTTATTCGAATAATTGTCTCATTTTTACATTTAGTACTAGATTTTTGGGTAGAAGGTTCGTATCCATTTCGAAAACTCGACGTGAAGTACCAAACATTTTCTCCTCAAACATACACAAACTTACAAGTAAGTAGCTGTTATATTTTAAGTAATCTTATCAATAATAAAGTAGTATTATAACAGATTATATATATAGTAGTAGTATAACAGATTTACATTTACATAGTAGTATAACAGATTTAACAGTATAACAGATACTATGTTCCTTCTGTGTACGATCAGTACGGTAGACAGAGGAAATATAGTGTTAAGACACTCCATTTCCCATAAATCGTACAATTGATTAGAAAAGAGTACAATAGTGTAAATTCTCGTAATTGCCTTTAAGTTATTACGACGAAAAGCCAAAGACCGAGTTCATTGGCGTGCTATATCTAGCATTATAGTAGACGAGGATAGACTGATAATGATCATGATGTTATTATTATTTTTGATAAATATCTTACTAGAATTAGAAGAATCAAAGAGTTATTTTCCTGTGTAAGATTTACAACAAATTTACAACAAAACCTCACCCTTTTGATATTAAAAAGAAGTTTAAGAAAGTTGAACTTGTCGTGACTTTTGGTTTTTCATGCCACCTGAAAGGGATTCACCGCGGGCAGGCGAGCGTGCCCGTATTCAGTTACCAAGTTAACTGAATTTTCTTACATCGACCATTTAGGTTCTGAATATGGTATGAAATTACTTGTTAGAAGGATGCCAATAAGAAATAATAAATTTAACACGTCATTATGATGGTGTCTGCGTATTAGAATGCAAATTCTAGTAGGAAGTATATAACGCAGTGCATGGCTTTATAATTAAGTTTAATTTATAGCATTTTCTCAGTTTGTATAAAATAACCGTCTCACCGACCAAAAGTCGCCGTACAACTAAATCACGTATTTTTTACGAAAAAAATCGTAGAAATAAAAAAAAACATGAACTCAAAACACAAAATAAGATTAGGTAATAAAGAACAAAATAAGTATTATATAAGAGAAATCTTCCTCGTGGTATTAAGAAACCGAGAATACACCCCGACCGGCAAACCGTAACGGCACAAATCTCCGAGAGTCACTTCTCTGACGTCCGCCACTTACGGGAGCAGGTCACGCAACATGTTTCAGCTTACCACAGATTTTTGTTATTACTTTGTAAAATTACTTGAGATATTTTCAGGTCAAATGTCAATCCTTAGTATACTAGATAAATAGCTGCTTCACGTTTTTCTCCGCACAGCTAGAATAGACAGAAGAAACCTAGTGTTAAGACACTCCATTCACTTTCCGCTCAAGTTTCAAGACATTGCGTGTTAAGTAGCAAAGCTCAATGTTACAATTTGTCTACTAGAACGGGGACTAAGTTATAATAATTAATCCGAGTGGGGGTCAAATTCACATCGTTGACAGTTATACGCAGTTCCACTGCGAAGCGATGGTGCCAAAGGATATTAGAAAATTCACAATAGCCGTTTTCCCGGTCTTGTTGGATAAAACGCGGTGTTAGATTCCGATACCCAGCAACTTCACATGAGTGAAAAGCAGAGATAAGAGAGCACGGATAAGATTTCTCAAACAAACCCACCAAGAAGAGAGAAGCCGACAACAAATACAGTCATACCTATATTACTACTTCCGAAACTAAGAACGATAAAAACACAAAAGTTATATAACAAGGTAAAATCTTTGGGTTACTCATAGCATTAACAGACCGAGGATACCCCTAACCGGCCGAGCGTGACGGCCCAAATCTCTGAGAGGCTTCTCTGATGTCCGTCACTTATGAGAGCAGATCACGCAACAATGTTAGAGTTGGTCACTGGTTTTGGAATTACTTGGCAAAATGTGTTAGTGGGTTTACCCTATAGTGAATTTAGATTTTTTCCATTCAATAATATTTTGCAGCATTGACGCAAAAGTTTGTGAATTTAAAACCTACTTCAAAAAATATTTCTTGATATAACTTATTTATTATATACTCGTAATTATAATTGGAGTAATTAACTAGGATTAGCAAAAATAACTTATGAAACTCGACTAAAATGTAAAGTTTTTATAGTAATTTAAAGAGGTAAGGAACTAGTTACAATTAAAATATTTTAGAAACAGAAGTCCACGTGCATTCATTGATAATATGACAATAATTGCATATATTAATTTAATTAAGACAAAAATAAGCTAAAATTTTAAACAAGCCAAGCATATCAAATATCATCTACAATCTACATCAATCATCCGGCAATTCCCCACAATACATTACGAGTGCATTACGACGCGGCGTGCATCTGCGACCGACCGCTAATAAACTTATAATCGTGTTTATTATCTATTACAGCCCACCACGGACAACTAAACAAACAGGGCCCCCGTACTACGGTCACCAAGGGTTAAGAGCTTTCGAGGATTACTTGAAAAATTTTTTATTAAAAATAACTATCGGAAATTGTAAAATAATAATTTACGTATCTTTAAAAAAAAATGATTTCAGCCGGCTAATAATTGCTACTGTAAAATAAAGCATTACCAAGTATATTATTGGCTAAAAGTATTTTTATTAGAGATAAAGCATAATGGACGATATTCATTACCGTGCTAACCACATTGAAAGGCGAATATATCATAAACATTTACATTTCCTCAAGTAAGAAATGAACCTGCAACCGTAGGACTTAATTACACAAAAATATCTAATCTTAAAAGCTCTTTTCTTCTTTGCATTGTAGCAACATATCATCAAAATCACAGCTTCCTAGGCCCTCAATAACAAAAAGAGTCCAAAAAACCTCCAAATTTTGGTAACAACCCAAGGCCCCATGGGTCCGCAATTATTCATGCCATTATGAGCTCTACACAGACATCAAAGTTGGACCCTGCCCGCACCCAGGAGAGTACATTGTTTGATTTTTATTATTATTTCACCGTAGATGCTGTATTTACATTCTCCGTTTACTTTGAAGTTATGAGTGAAAGGCAAATTTATCCGGATTCAGATATTTGTATAAATAATAATGATACGTAAGGAACAATGTTGGATTTTTGTATAATTACGTTTATGAATTTATTTTTACAGTCATAATTGTAAACATTTTTTAAAAATATATAGCTAAGTTTGTAAAAAATCTATCCTTAACCGATATTAATTAACTATAATTTACCATCTTTTTGTTTGGGTTACTTGTGCCTTAAACATATTACTAAACTATCACCATCTCTAACCATCACTTTTTATGTATTTTGTAATACATTTACTTGAGCCTGGTAAATTTTCAATATAATTAAATATAAATAAATTCAATTTACTGGATCATCATATAGGGCATAATTTTCAAACCCATACGTAAAAAATTATTAAGATACCTCAACAGTTTAGACATTGGATTTTTTAATCATTTCACGATGTTCACCCGTACCTGTATTTCGTGTGACGCAATTACGAATAACGTAAGTAACGTCCCTTTGATAGGTTTTTGACGCGTTATTTTACAACGATAATTTTATTAATTATTTTGTTTGAAAAAGTCACTTTTACATTTTTGGCAGAATTTCTTTTCTGTAATTGAATTGAGCTTAGAGTAGTTAAAATTGTGGTTTTAACTTTGTGGATACTAAGTGCGCTTCGGCGTTGAGTTCGGCCACTCAAGTCACCATTTTACTGAAAAAAACTTACTGAAAAGTAAAACTAAATTATAAATAACAACAACAATTTGGAAAATACATTTATTTTTTATAAAAATATTCTATATATATTTTACTTTTCTTTTTTATTTCATAGTGAAGTTTTTATTGAGCATGTTTTCGTATCGCTTGCAATACGAAAGTATCTAGTATATATATATATGCACATCAGTACAATATTTTTAAAAAGGTTGTTTTAACATTTTCCAAGATTCGATTGGCAATTACAAAATATGTGTGTGTGACATATCCATACTAAAATGCCCAGAGAATGCTCGCGTAAAGTGACCATTGACGTCATTCAAAGCGCGCGCAAAGTGGTGGCGCTTGTGCGGCTTAAACTTTAACAATATTCTAAATATAATTTTCAAAAATAATTTATACGTTTAGAAGTCTTTTTATATTTTATCCCACGCTATGAAGATGTAAATGATTAATTGAAAAAATAAACATGCATATTCCCTATACCCAAATTCACATAACCTCATCACACAAATGGTGCTCTACTTATTAATATTATAAACCGACATAAAAGGGGTTAACATAATCATTTTTCAATTTACTCAAAATCCATCAAATATTATCGAAGCTATTCCCACAATCTTCTATAATTTGCAACGGTGATTCAGTACATGGGTACACCACGTGCCGGCATTGTGTCGGTTACGCATGACTAACTACGGTGGATGGCGATACTAATAATGCTTATAGTTTGTATTAGGATGATGCGTTACTGTGGTAGGTGACGATGACGGTGATAGTAGAATCTATTTTCAAATTGTACTAAGAATACATAATAATTTTATTTATTTACCGGCAGTATCGTATACAATTTTCAGAGACTAAAAGTCTATATGAACAAAAAATCAAATAAAATAAGCTTCACACTATATTCCGCGCACAACAGGGTAGTGTCTTAGCACTACGTCCCTCTGCTACGCTGCCATGAAACTGCTGAATAAATTATATTAGTCTTATAAAGTACATACATACATAAGAAATTGCATTATCAAAATATCAACGTTTATTTTCACATTTCTAATGTAATTCAATACCGCGGAGCACTATAGGAATAGGAGGGTGGAGTATTGTGACAGATGTCACGTCAGTACTACGGTCACCGTGACACGGGGACACGCGTAATCGATACGCTGGCGATATTGAAAGATAGACTGTACTTATAATGTATATAAGTTTATTAAATTATTACATAGATTGTGATAAGACTTTTGTGTTAAGAAAATATTTTTATACACACTTTACAAGAGAAATAATGTTAAAGTTTGGTCCTTTGGTTTGGTCATTTTATATTTGGAAATGGGCTATTTTTTACTTTTTTTTTAGAAATAATCATATCTTAGGTACTTAACACATTATGTTTGTAACTGAATGTATATTTATATTATTAATATTTCTTTCTCAGTGAATCTAGAAGTATAATTAATATTTCTAGATTCACTGAGATCGCACAAGATGTCATTACAAACACACACATACAAAATAAATAGAAAAAAAAAAGAACAACCATACAAAAGTAACGCAAGTATCGACTGTATTCAGTTACCGGATCCATCCCGGCCACTTTTGCAAACAGTATCTTCGTAATATATTTGCGATGGGCTCTGCAAACACACGGGTATGTACTCTGTACTGTACAGTGTATGTAACCACGCAGGCTGGAGGAGATAGAGCTTTCAGATATTATATCGATTATGTGTTTAAACTAACCATAACCGCACACAATATTTTCATGTAAGTTTTATATTTATAGCACAAATGTTTCAATTTCAAATTGTAAATATTCTTTATTCAAATAGATTTTTGCGCGGATGTTTTGAATTATCGAATAAACATAAAGCTACCATCGTAGTAGTTTTCTTGTATAATACAAGGCAATAGTAGGTACATAGATATATGTTTTTCACGCCTTATTAGACAAAATATAAATTTATCTCCAAATAAGTGGATTAACTAAGCGAGTAGAACTCAACTTAACTCTTTCTCAATACGAAATTGACAAAATGATATTCTATCGATAGTTTAATTCGCATCAAGTCACCCCACATCCCTATAGAATGGCACGGTACGGTGAACAGATGATAAATTGGCTTCTTGCCTGCAGAGTAGCGGTTCCAAATTGATTGGGCCTCCGTAACTGCTCGACGTTTGTTTAGCGCCGACTCTTCTATTACAAACTCAAAGAATGTTTTTCACGAATCTATTTAAGAATATTGTTAACTAAATCAGGATTTTGTTGAAAAAAACCTTGAAATTAAATAGTAATTTTATGTGTATATTTTTGTACAGATTTCACGTAATATGTAGACAAAAAATATATCAACCAAATCCTCAACTTTACTTTTATTTTAAAGAAGAAAGAGAAACATGTACATGGATATGGGGTGGGTAGCGAAACTTAAACTAGTCGCTTTATTTTGCCAGACAAAAGAAACATTATAATTCATACATATAAAACTATAAGATTATTAAATAAATATTTGGCATATTTATGAATAAATGAAAGTGAAGTCAAACGTCAATCTATCCATCATGGACCACTACCTGCGATAAAACGTTAAAAACTGCAAATTTTTAAAAAAACCGTAAAAATGAAAAATTCACAAAAAATATATCGAATCATACATAAAATAGTAACATAACCCTATTATAAGCTAAAACAAACATAACAGTCATTAGATAGTAGAATCGGATGCAAGACCGGACCCCAGAGTTTGCCGAGCCGACAGCCCGCAATGATACTCCAGTTAATTAAGGACCGCGAGTAAATACGCTGAGGAGATGAACACAGAATGAATCTCGATTCGCCAGTTTTACTTCAATGGATGAATGAGAATTTTTCTTGCGAATTAAAAATATAGGTTGTAAATTGACTTTTTATTTAGACATTTTTTTATAAATTTAGTTGTTATTTCTATTGAGTTACCATATACTATCATCATAAGAGCCATTGTTACGCCAGCTGCTGGACAAAGACCTCCTACGGATCACTTAGCTGACCAATTCAGTTATTAGATATTTGTGACTGTAAGCGTGGTACTGAATTTAATTATAAGAAGTATGACTCATTTTCATTTACCTGGTCTGGCAAGATAAAGCGAAACTCAACACTCAAGGTTTAGAATTCGGAAAGAGAGAAACGGAGAGCTTTAATACTAGGTTATGTGTGTCTACCCTACCCTATCAGGAATAGCGTGTGAAGCTGCTAAAACATATATATGTATATATGTATGGTATCTGCGCGGAAGTACTCAGGATAATATCATTTCAATACATATATAGGTATATTTCGCGTTATATCAACCGAACATCCATCATCCTGCAGAACTATTAATTACTTTATTTTTTTTATTAATTACTGTATATTTCTATAAGGTTTCTTTAGACATTTATTTTAAGTTATTTTTATTTAATATGATCATCGCTTTTGCAATTTAACGTTCAAGTAACAATTATTTTTAACACATTTTTTTTTCAAACATCTTCTTAAGAAAAATTTAAATTTAATTTTTTTTCCTACAAGTACGTCACTCGTACCCCCGACAATAACCTCAGCAGCTCAGTCAACAGTCCTTGATACTGGTTTAATTACAGTGGGCAAATATGCCACTAACGAGTCCAGTTGAATCAACTACTCTAGGTGGAGTTACAATAAAACATTCAAACTTATTTTATTTTTGTACATATATGATAGTGTATATATAAAAGGAGATGTTCCCACTGACTGAGGTAAGACGCATGTACAACAGTAACTGCTGATGATAGAAACGTGAAATTTGCACACATGTTTTTTTTCATAACACGTCATCATTCGTTCGAAAAATATCATTTGAGTTGAATGTGTAAGTATAAATATATCAGTGAATATAATTTTCAATACAAACAAAACATTAACCTTTACAAAATTATACGATTCTCCAAGTATTCTATAAAAGTATCGAGTTTTCAACACTAGAAAAATAAAGAAAATAATATCTGTCACTCACCTGTACAATTTGGTGATCCATTTCAGCGATAGCACGCAATAGGTGCGCCGTCCTGGCCGCCTTCACGAAATCTCCGCATTGACCCAACGACGCCCCTTTTGCGAACAGCATACAAAATTCCGCTCTGGAACCACATACGCTTTTGCCTAACGCCGTTTTTAGAGCTTGCTTGGCGTACACACGTTCAAAACCCTGGTTAGAAATATGGCAAAGTTATGTTTTATTGAATATACCCAAAATGTTCTGACATGTTCGAAAAAATTATAATATTACTAATGTGAAGTTCTACGCGGTATTTAATCAAATCGCCACTGAAAGTTGAACCTTGACATGTTTTTGTAATAACAGGTTGAGTTATGTCTGGGTCGAGAATCGAACCAATGATTATTATTGCTATGCAAGTACTAAATAATTAGATAAAATCACATTACACTAATGAATGTCTAGATAAGACACCTTTGGCGAAAAGCATGCAGAACTCTGGCTGGAACTTTTTACGCTTTCGGCTAACGCCGTTTTCAATGACATACGTGGTACAAAATATTAAGTGAATATTGTATCTATTCTGGAGGCATTCGTGGCGCAGCGGCACATTCGTGCGACTGTAATGCGACGGTTGTGGGTTCCCCACTCGAGGATGTGAAATATTTATTTACGTTTATATTTCCATTTCTTCGCTCTGGTGTCTCGACACCTTGACGTTGCCTCGGCAAAGCACAGCGTTGAGTTCTGTCACTCAAGTTGCAATGGGTTCAGAATTCGGCAGAAAGTGGGGAACAGAGTGTCTTAACACTAGGTGCCCTCTGCCTACCTTGCTGTGTTCGGATACAGCGTGAAGCTGATGTAGTATCTATTCTAAGCTTTTGCGTATGATTATTATAGTTTATTTAATGAAAATTTATGTATCACTGAGTATTGTATAGACTAAAATTCAAAACCATAACCTTCTAGATTTAAATATTAATTTAACAATATTAGATAAAAATTAATTTAGAAAAATTACAAACTTACAGGATCCGGTTCGTACGAGTGACATAGATCTGCACAAACTGTCAACAGTGTCTGTATACTCTCGCGCACTTCGCCCGCCTTCTCTGCTCTGGCTATGGTACCACTTAGACATAGGTAGCTGCAATAAAAGAAATCTGATATGATTGTTCTATAGTAAGAGACTGTTTTTTTCTATAATCTAATATATATATAATTATATGTACATATGGCATATTTACTTAACATATGTATATATATGGCGTTCTGAACGTGGAAATTAAGCACTAATTACCTCGCCAACGTCTCGTGGTGTGAAGGAGACACATTCGACAGGAGGATGTACGGTAAGAGAATATAAAAATTAATGTTAAGCGAGTTAAATAATAAAAATATACAAAATGTGCTAAAATTTATAAAAAAATATGAATATACTTAAACCTGAGGGTGTGGGAAATACTACAAGAGTCCCCAAAATTTTTACATGACCGAAACGAATTGTTAGTTTTCATATAGTCCACACAAATAAAGTTGCGGGCTACCACTAGTTAAGTAAGGTATATAATCTATTATAATTTTCAATTAATTGCAATCCTTACATATTCTAACAAGTTCCTCTTAAACCGGCGCGAGCAAATCCGAATGGAAAACAAACATCGATGTGAAAGCACAAACATAGCGCTGGGAGCCATAATGTTTTGATATGTAATAGTATTTAATGTAATCCGGAATAACTCTTTCGACACGATATATATATATATATATATACATTGTAACTGTAAAATAAAAATGGTTACAACATTTTTAATTTTTTTTAATTTATATTTTATATTCAACAATACTATATATAATGTAACAATATTATATATAGTATAGAGAAACTCCATTCCCGCCAAATGATTAAAAACCGCATCGCATCTCCCTATTTTCGAGACATTACGAGTTTTGTTTTTTTGAGGAAGTCGATCAAGCCTGAGCTATATTTCCATACGAGGAAATGAAAATAATTCATTATTTCAGAATAAAATCCAGAAACTGTGCCAAGGCTTCTTGAATAAATATAAAATGTAAAACTCAGCGCTCATAAACCCAATCCCACCCAAATCGCAAAACGATACGCAAACAAAAAAGAAATACAACGGCAGCATATTTCTTGCAAATTCAATTATGACTCGGCTAACATTTGTACAATAGAATGTTCAGCGTACAAAGTAGCCAATTTAACTCTTACTACTTATATTTTAAGAGTTCTTCGACAAAACAAAGTTCAATGTTAATCTTCACTGAAGACAGTTTGCTTAACTGCAAATTGAAAAGATAATAAGGAAGGGATTTTTATTTTAAAAACAAGATTTATCTACTTTCGGGATTATAATTTTATATAGTGCATAAATCTTGCAGGGTAAGTAGAGAACGCAAGTTCACGCTTTATCCCGTAATAGAGTAAGCAGAGGGACCCTAGTCTTAAGACACGCTGACAGACCCTGTTACCAGAGCAAAGAAATGAAAATAATAAATATATTATTCCCTCAAGATGGAATCGAACCCACAACCGTCTTTACACCTTTGTACCATTGATCCACGATGACCTAAAAAAATATTTAAAGTTTTTCCGTTAAAATAACATTTTGTAACCTCATAATGAAAAAAAAAAATTATAGAATAAGCATAAAAAAGAAATTAACTTGATGATCCTTACAAGCAAGTCTTTCAGGTCTTGAAAGGTACTTGAAAGGTACCTCGAGGAATAAATAACTCGATATTTTAATGTAAACATTTTCAAATACAGTCTCATTGGCTGTTGAACTTTAAAATTTTGACTCCTCCTCTTTTTATTTTTTTGTTTATAATTGTAATTGGTGTCCAAAGCTTATATATTAGCTAAAATTTGAAGAGCCATTACAAATAAACAGCTTCACGCATAATCCCGCAGCAATACAGGCACAGAGTATATCAATAATAAAAGATCAGTCTATATAATATTATAATTTACACATTACTTCAGTGCAATCACTCATTTCCATTGCTTATCATTCAATTTCTTTAGTAAAATTAAAAAGAACGAAAATACTTATCACAGTGCATTCTTTAAAATCTTACAATTCCATCCCAAAATGACGCCTGCATTGGATGCCAGGCAACAAATATTTAAGATAACACTATCTTAACACGTCACTCGGTGAGGAGGTCCGGTAATACTGACCAACTTACAAATATCCCTATATAATCTTTATAAAGAGGCAGAAGAGTTGAATTTCCATAAAAATTGGCTAAAACATTTTTTGTGCCTCATCACATTATGCCTGAGTGACCAATCGGTGAACGCGGTTAGTAATACCGAATTCGAATTCCCGACGTTCAGGCGGCGCCATGTTGGTATTTTGTTTTAAAAAGATAAAAAAAAGTTTTATTACTCCGTTTTTTATTCGTCTCTCGATAAAAAAAATATAACAAAATCAAAGAGCTTAGAAAATTAGCAACATCCCGTTAAGTGCAATTTGTTGCACAAAAAAGGAAACAACTTTAATAACGCCGTCTCTATATAACATCACAATATTGATATTAGGTTTCACATTTTGTAATAAAATAAGAGTAACATCAAATTAGAATGTAAAATATTCTAATTTTATATTATAAGATACCAGCTGCATATTTGATTGCAGGTTCGAATCCAATTCGTGTATATTGTATAATATAGAGAAAGTAAAAAAGTTTGTAGCTCAATTTCATTGTACCTAGCCATTTCCTATAAAGATGTCGCTTATTTGGTGCAACATGACGTATTTGCATTATTTCAAACATAGCAGGCAATACATTGACATACTTAACATTAAAAATAAATTAAAATTAAATAATTATTGCGCCAAATATACGATCAAATCTAATATTAACAACACAGATTTGTCAAAAGTTTATTTTAATATAAAATTTATCATCTCAATAGAAACTTTGCATTAAGCCAGTGTGTTCTACACTACTAAACTAGAATGTATTTCAAACGGGCGCCAATGATTAATGGCCGGCGTGGTCCAATCGGTGCGTTCTAAATCCAAACACGCTAATGGAAGACGAAGTAACAAGCGGCGCCTGCGCGTTCAATGTTCACGTGCTAGGGAAATTACCCATGATCATTTTCAAGATGAACTTAGTATATATTTTAATTTTTTGTTTTTTAAATTCATACATTTTCGGTTAAATAAGTGTCTTAGAAGAATATATCCGAAAGTGATATGCAAATAAATCACTGTTCACGTTTCTCGTCAGATCCATCATCACAAAAGATTAACTCCCAGTTGTCATCAATATAAGTAAGGCCTCACTAGTCTTTCAGTGTTCTTTATAAAATTCATCTATACATATTCTTCGATAGCAAAATATGTAAAAAATATACATACTTTGGAAGGATAACAAGATCACAAAACATAATGAAACATAAAATAAGGTAAATCAACACACCGCAACTGGCAACACCGCGCTCACGCTCGTACAAAAATTTATAGGCAGTTTAAGTTGTTTTCGTTCTTAATTTCAGTAAGATAAACGCGCCGGTACATTTCGGCGCCTTTGCGGGTAAAATATGTCTCTCCATTAGTGAACGTGTCCCGTTTGATACATTAGAGGAACGGCTGTGGATTGAAGGTCTATGCAATGCTAATAATAGAGGAAAAGTAAAATAAAATTAGTATGTTTACTTTAATATTGATTATAATATACTATACTAGCCGAACTGGGCGCCGCTTGAACTAAATGAATATTTATTAAATATGTTTATGAAATATTGTTAAGACTAAATTTACACAGTATTAGACAGTACAAAAGTGGAAGGAGAAGTGCTGGAAGTTGCTGAAACCAACTCTGTCTTTCTGATACGATAGTATGATACTTTCATTACTGGGGTTATAAGATTTCCTTACTTTAATCGAGAAAATAGAATTGCCGCCGAATTCTCAAGGTATCAAGGATTAATTGGCAAAAATTCAATTGCAACTCTTGCACCATCACCAGAGGGAAGAAATTAAAATATTAAACATTTCGTTGTGACCATTATATATATTTTTATTGAAAATAAAAAAAATTCTAAATTTAACACGGTAAGAATTAAAAGAAATTAAAATTTAGAACTAATATATAGAAACTAAATAATACTTTCAAGATAAACTTCAACGTAAATGAAGATATATTTTTTTACATCTTAACCAAAATTTCTAATTGGTTTAATTACGTACTAAGAATATTCACATGCACACGAAGGTGGGTCTGGGTACAGTGGCCGCTACGAGAAGCTTGCTGCAACTTAAGTGCGCATGGTATGTTAATTTCAAGATGACAATTTATTTGGAGTAAACGGATATAGACATACGTTCATGTCTCCATACATCGTTTTGACGTTGGATTTGATATTGTTATTAGTGTCGAAACTCTATTATATCTATTTTAGTATAATGTGCATCTATATATAAATGCTAAAATTCATATTCTTTGTGCAAATAAATTATTTTTTATGTCTTACAGGCGTATAGATATTAACTTATTTCAATTGTTAAATAAATTGATTGATAAATAAATCGTACAAAGAAAATACTAAAAAAAACGACATTTGCAAAAAAAGAGATCAAAACAAGAATCAAACGCAACAGGTGCTTAAATCATTACACGAACCCATAAATAGCAATAAAACCATTGAAACGTATGAAGCAATGGGCATATGAGGCGTGAATACTTACTGGCGTATATAGAGACATCAAATTTATTTCACTTTAATAAACGCAAATACAAATGCAAATGTAGTCTAAACAAATTTATTGCCCCTTTTTGAATATAAAATTTAAATCTTCAACAGGGGGTCGGCAATGCTGACATGATGTTGTTAATATAACGGAGAATGATAACGTTTTAATAATTATTTAGAATAAACTTTTTTTTTATGTGATTATTACTGTTTCAGTTACATTTTGTAATTCGAAAATAAAACATTTCTAAAAATCTTATTTAAATTTTTTAATGTTTTTTAACGTTGCGGGACTAAAAAATATACGACAAATTCATTATCAATCCTAGATATATTAATTGACTAAATGACAACACGAAAATTATTTTTTTGACAGATAATACTCAAAAATTCTAAATACATGACATATTTACATATGAAATGGGGGCGGAGAAAGTCGAGTAATCCGGATAAGTAATTCTCTCTGAGTAAGTAATGCGTTGATAAATGAAATTAAATCGCACAAACAAGTGCTGCCATTCGGCCCGCGGCTCCCCTTTCATACGGCCGATTCTATTAGGTTAGTGATGGAAGTTAGAATTTTAAGTAACAAAATAAATACCTAAACTGCCTGCTTTTTAAAAATACGTAAACTATAATATTTTATTTCCAAAATTAAGATAAAAAAATTAAAAGTTTTACATATAACAATAGTTAAAACGTATAGAGTAATTTCTTTATTACATAATATAAGCAATTCCAAATAGAGAGAGAAAGAAAAATAGATATTTCACATTAATTAAAAATAGACCTGAATTTTATAAACAACAGCATCATCGACATACACTTGAAAATAAAGAGCCCATCACTGTGAAATTTAGCAAAAAGCACAACGCATCTCGACATGTGGGCAGCAATCTGTCGCTGCTACTTCAATATTCCCTCTCACATTTCACCATAAGCAATGTATGTATATATGTACATCTATCCTTGTCGCACACCCTTGCACATTCCACCCCACGGTACTCTGTCGCAAGTACTTAGATACGCGATAATCGCTAGTTCGAGTATTGGATTGTTTTCGATTGTCCGATTCGATTACGGGGGTCAAAAAAGTCGATTGTTTTCATTCAATTACACGTCATATGTCACAGATAGCACATGTGATCGGAAAAATCTATGTAGAAACGTAGTGGACCTCAAATATTATACGGTTTGAGTGGAAAAGTTTTTTTTTTTGTAGTAACTAACTTTAACCCGCCGATTCGCAAACGTGGTCAAATGGAAATAACTGGGAGCCACGTATGCCATATCCAACACAAGTTAGAACGTACGGTAGAATAATATTTGTATAAATATAACTTAAAAACATCATTTGAAATGCTATATTTGGTATATGGCATAACTACTACTTATAAAGAAGATGAAAGCAATTGCACTTTTCCACGATAAGTGATAAACATTTTTTATTTCAATCTTAACGGTAAATCTTTAAAATAAGCCCGGCACTCGTCAATCTTTGAGTAAGCCCGATAAGAGCCGTGCGAAAGTGCATCTGGTGGTAACACTTCGATATACTCGTAGCTCGTAAGCTAAATTGGGGACGAAATATGGGGTACATTGATTACAGTATTGTTAAAATACACCTAAACTAACTAGCTTCCACTCCCAGCGTTGTTTATAATACAATTCTTGTTAACATTATATATACATAATAATAAATTTAACTTAATACATTTTTCGACGTTAAGTATTTATATTTACTGCATACAGGAAAGCAGACAGAGGAAAGAAAAATAAAGTAATATAAAGTATATTATAAATATACGAGTATATATATATATATATATATAAAAACCACAACCTGTTCGTGTGTTTGTTTGTCTGTTCGCTATTGACTCCGAAACGGCAGAGTCGATTGGCGTGGAATTTCGAGTTCTTCCCTGGCTTCCCGGGATGATTATAGGCTAGATAGATCCGGAATCCAGAAATGAATTTTCTTTTATTTTACGTTTTAGTCCGACGGGAGGTGATTTCTCCCGCTATAACAACATGTGACTGCACTAAACTTCGCGCGAATAAGGCGAGCAGGCACAGCTAGTACTGAATAAACTTAAAGTATATTTATTATATAACACCGTGCCGATGAAGACATGTACGTTACCCGCTTATATACAAACTATAACCCACCACGCAAAGTATCTAAAGAACTACAAGTGGCAAACAAGTATTACCGCTACCATTCTATTATTATATCGCGAAATGTGAGAGATACATTTATTATTTTGTCTTTATATATTAAACATTATAAAAAAATTGTAAAATAAATACATACAGTTTTTATATTTCATATAATTGATATAAAAATATACTTAATCATTGTTTACAGCTAACATGACTATTATGGCGCAGAGCGCAGCGGGACATCGATTAAGATATAGGCTTGAATAAGGGCGCAGCATTTATTTCATTTTATATTTATATACAATTTTCCATAATTTTTTGGCTGTCGTGGCGCAGTGGTATAGCAAGTGACTTTAAACGACTTTAAAAGAGTTTGATCTTGACATAATTATACGTCAATTATGTGTATATAAAAACGCTTCGGGCGAAACGCGTTGAATTGAACAAGTGTCTTAAAAATAGGACAAAACGTTAGGAACGGCGTGACATTGTAGTAAAATTAGGTTTTCTCTACCTAGTCCGGTATAATGGGAAATAATTTTCAACGAAAATGTCATGTATTCGCTTCGATTTAAATCAACAACCGTTACCAATAGTTTTCAATAATATTAATTCTTATAGAAATCGATATTTTAAACAAAATCATAAAAGCTAGCTGCGTAGCTAGTCTTGAACGTTTTTATTATTCTTATTATCAAACTATAGATAGTAGGTAATCTTAATCTTAATCTGAAATTCAGTCAATGCTAGTCGGTCACTCAGCAGTATGTGTCCTTACATAGAAAATACTATATTAATAGAATAAAGGCCCTGACTGTGCACAGCGTGACGTCGATTGAGATGTTGGCACAATAGAGGCGTGCTAAGTGATTTGATTTATTACTATATGTCAGCGCTACTTGTGTTTGTTTGCGACTGCTTTAATCATAAAAATTAACAAAATATTACTTTTGAATATCTTAATATGTAATTTTTATTCGCGTTAATATATTGTAAAAAAATTGTTATATTTGAATGGAGTGAGTAAAAAGACATTAATAAAAGATTTAAATTTGAATCAAATAAAGGTAAATATATTTGTGGAACGGAGTCTAAATAATAATAATTAATAATAATAATTAATAATAATATTTGTGGAACGGTCTAAACACCAGGTTGCCTCTGCCTGCTTTGTGCGGGATACAGAGTGAAGCGGATTTTGATTTTTAAGATTAAATTTTAGCTATCAACATAAAATGAGATTCCTCCATTAGTTATATGCATACACATTTTATACCAATAGGTATATATATCAAACTTGTGCCTTTCGCCGGGGTCACGCAGTCACGCTCGCTCCCGGGAGTATACAAGGAAACCACATTTGAGGCGCGCGCGTTATTGTGCTTCTAGACTATATTATTTTGTACATAATGGATATTTTAAGATAATTTTATTTAAAATACTTTGACTTTTAAAATCCATTTTGTGATGGGTAATGCATTTATCATAGTAAAAAGACACAAATATTTTTTTCATCATAGATAAAAGAAAGTCGAAACTGATTGATACATGTCTCTGTTTTACTAATTTAGAAGTAACTGCATATATTTTATGAGGGAAAACTTTAACAAGAACTTAAAATAGTAATATCTTTATTTTTTTACCTTCACTCTACATCCCGTACAAACCAGAATAGGCAGAGGGATCCTGAGAACCTAATATACGGAATCTTAGTGGAAACGGAGTGCCATAACGACACACTGTTCGCATTAAGATACTTTCCACCGAATTTGGGAACATTGCATGTCGCGTTTATAGTCTCAACCATTTTAAATTTAAATATGCAGAAAAAACAACGTTATAGTTAACAAACGCTAAATACAAGATAATTTTTTCGACGAAATTCCTCACAAATATTATGAACCCTAAACAAATAGAGGAACATAATCTAATTAGAGATACGTAAACAATTATTATAATTATCCGGCACGCGTATGGTAATTACTTAGTAGAGATACTGACGATAGTGTGGGTATCTAAATACACAGTCAAAAGAGCTATTTTGAACTTAAAATGTAGAAATGTAAAGTTCATTTTTAGTGATACGTATAAGATAAATATGATTCTTATTTAATTATGAAAAGTTTAAAAAAGCGACTCAATTACTAAGGTTTAAGGAGTACCTATTTGGCTATATTTAATAATGCAGAATTCTTAAATATATCTGTTTCGTAAGAATTTAGGTACATTTATACAAAATTCTTAGTTATAAAATATACCTACAGCAGAGGCCAAAAAAACTTCTATTCACTTCTCTTATTTGTTGGTCAAGCAATAGTATAAAATTAAATAGTTCAAAAAAACCGAGAGCGAGTAGGGTTCGCCATCGTGATTTTCGTACTAATATATAAAGACCTTCATCTTTAAAGTGTCGAAGTACGCGTTTTACCTCGACACCAGAGAGGAAAAATGGAAATATAAATTTAAATAAATATTTAATTTCGTTGAGTGGTCGTCGAACCCACAACCAGTCGATTTTACTCACACTCTATGCCTCTGCTCTGTTATTATATAAATGATACAAATTTAATAACTTAAATTGCTCAAAATCAACAATTTACCATCGATCTCAATTCCGCCACACTATTTTCAGTCTCAATGACATATCCCTTGCAAGTGACAGACAGAAGGACACTGGGGACGGTAACCGAACTGACGACCCTAGAGGATGGTGCCACGCGACCTGTCACATGTGGCCTACCGTTAAATAAAGTTTTATTTGAACAAAAAATTATAACCGAATTTACTATTGCGTGTGATTTGCGGTGACAATTGTGGAATAGTTGGGAATGATGAGTCGAACAAAAGATTATATTTCGTTTTAATAAATACACTTTTCTTTGCAGTGTCAATTTAATTACATACAGAAAATAGTGTATATGTTTATCTATACTAATACTAATATATAAAACTAACACATTCCATGTGTAGTTGAGCGCATTAATCTCAAGAACTATGTACTAGGTTAGAATTTATAAGCACTTTTTGTGTTGTATGGTCTATTTATCGAAGAAGGCTATAATAGTATATTATATATTACATTACGTTAAATGTTTAGATTTTTTCGATTTCGATTCGTAACTAATTCTATGCGGTTTATTATCTAAGCCACTTGAATGTACAAAATACGTCATACAAAACAGTCTAAAGAAACGAAGTATTATGTGGTATAAGATTTTTTTATCAATATTATATATGTCAACTCCACTCAACACGCAATATTTTGAAAAAGTTGAGAACGGAGTGTCTTAACACTAGGTTCCCTCTACCTACCTATGCAAGATAAAGAGTGAAACTAAAACACACAAAAAAACATTAAACACACACAATTAGGCATCACCTAATTCTCTCAGTCCATTGCACAGAGTGCGACATATGCACGCAGTACCTACATACGAGCGCGTCGACTGTGAAATTCAATCAAAATATGAATGTAAAAAAGTATGGCCGACATGATTCGCGTTAATTGCACTAGCTCCATTGCCTCTTACCCTATTATGGGAGCTGACGTTGTATTAATTAAATAAACAACGCCGCCTTTTCTGCTTTTAGTGTGCGTTCAAAATAATTATTGTTGACTCGTGTCAACCAACAGTAATTCACGATCTTTTTGAGAGAAATCAATAGGTAGTATATATTTTATATAAATTAACGACTACTTGATATACGCACATAAGAAATGATGAAACGAATTTACGAAATTTAGTTTCAGCTTCATGCTCTATCCCGCCTATGGCAGGGTATGGAGGAAGTGTTCAGACTGTTCGTCTGTGTGGTCAAATATTACCACATGCATATTAATCGATTGAAAACTTCAATTAAAATTGGTTAAGAGCAAGTCGAGCTCGGCCACTGAGGAATCTGTATCAAATTCAGGATAGTAGGTCAACAGTAAGTAGTACTTGAAAAAACTTAAGTTTGTGAGCATATTGCACTCATTTTGTATAAAATAATAACTAAATATACATTTTTCCATGAAATACCTATAACTTTCTACTTCTCAGATTTTTTCCTTTACTTGTGTTGTAAGTTCTCACTTTGTGCCGAAATCATAATTGTATACCCACGGAAAGTACATATAGATAAATAAAAAAAAATACAGATATAAATTCAGAAAGATTGATAGCTAAATATTTGATATAAATATCAGCTTAGCAGATAAATGGTCTTGGCAGACGAACAAACAGACACCGTTTTTACCTTTTAAGGTAAGGAACCCTAAAAAACAAATTGTCCAGAACAAAGTAGGGTAAACGCACTAACAAACGTCACCTGCCATTAAATCGAGCGCGCATCATTGACAAAACCCCCGATTGAATTGAATGCGCTCCCTCCGACGTTGTTACACCCGACCCGTCCGCGCCACTCACTATTGAATAAATATTGTTTCTCGCGTATTAAATAATGTTGTTGTAATGGGGAAAATTTGTAGGAAAAAGTTTAAATTATATTCATATAATACATGTGTCTAATATTTTTTTATTATTGTAATAAGTAAGTTAAAGTTATTAAACTTAAGTAAGTAAAGGAAGTAACTAAAACGGAAGTGTTCCCAGGTTCCCTCTGCCTACCCTACCAGGTGCGGAATACATCGTGAAGCTAAAACATAATCTAGAATATGAAAATATTAAGGCTGTAAGTAAATTAATTAAATCGCCCCCCGGCAGCCGAACATGAGGAGCTAGCGCTAATAAAAAACAAATATTGACATATCAAATAATCATCGAACCATCAGTTTTAATAAATTAAAAATGTCCTCGTTAAAATTGTTGCCCAAAAGGTTGGGGTCGCAATAGAAGCGTTTTGCTTTTTTTTTTAAAATAAAAGTATATTATAATAAATTTAGTAAGATTTGATAATATGCAGGTATAAATACGTGGACCTATTCCCGATTCACTCAAAGAATTTAAAATATTTTTTTTCCTTCCGATCAGGAATCGAATCCACAACCTTTTCGTTTACAATTCGACGCTATGACACTGGGACGACCTCATTTATAACGCAAACAGTGACTTAAATACAAAAAAGCCTTTTCAGTAAACGCTATAAGTAAATTCGTAGTCGAGGGCCGCTCCAGCACCGCGGGACCGGTACCAATCTCAAATTGAGAGAACATTTTAATTTAGCAATTGGTGGGCGTTACTGTCAGGACGACATGCTGTCTAATTATAATGCGGCTCATTGGCTTTTTGATTATCAAAAGCTGGGGACCGTAATACGGTGACTTACCATGTTATTGTTTGCTTTGCCCTATGGAGATTACGTCGCTGAATTATTAATGTGTGGAAAATTAAATGTTTTCCTTTAATTATTGGTTAGAATTTTGGACAATGTTTTTATACGCAAATGCCATAAATTTAATTGTCACTCAATGAAATGTTCATAATTAACCTAGGTGAAATACAGCATATTCTACCACAAGGATAGTCTTCTGTAATATTATAGTGATTGACAGACAAAGCACAGACAAGACTACTGGAACTAGAAAGATAAATAGGAATAAGAAGTGAACTATTAAGAGATTTCTCCAAATTACAAACCTATCTACAACATAAATAAACATAAATTCTGGGTTGTCCATTTTATTTCTTATTTTATATTTTAGTCCACGGAAAAAGAAATTGCAGGTGACGAGTAGTACCATATAAGTGTATAGAGCATAACGTCACTGAAGTGCAGAATCACTCCACATCTCGTCACACAAACAGCAAAAAAA
>JBAIZZ010000153.1:571976-697256 GCA_037355905.1 Heliconius aoede
AGCTTTCTTTGATCCACTTCACACTGAAAATCTAGGGCCAAGCTGATTTTACGTTCGTTTTCCTCGATTTCCGACGTCATAGCTGCTATTTCAGACATTTCAGAGGGATCAGCCGCTTTCAATATCTCATTTTGATCTGGAATTTGGTCATCGTCGTCCAAATATTTGAAAGTAGATTTGAATTCAGCTTTCCATTTGTCAAAGTCGAAAGCCTCTTCTGTACTTTCTTGAGATCGAGCTAATGCTGAAGTTAAACTTTCTAGGGAAGAATGCAAGCGGTTTTTGGTTAACTCATTGTCGTCATGTTTTTGAGTATCTTTTACTTTTTCCGCTCGTTTTGTCAGCACTTTGCTTCGTGAAGACTTCGTTCTTAATCCAGTTACATCAGACTTCTGCCTTATCATGGATGGGTCTTTAGGTTTACCTTCAGATTTCGGCTTTGCTTCAACTTTGACGACTTTGTCAAGTTTGGCTGTTTTCTCAGGGCTTTTCACTTCACTATTCTGTTTTCCCTCAATCTGCGGTTGTTCTGATTTAGCACGGTCTTTGCTTACTTTATTTGGTTCAACGATTTCTTTGGTTTCCTGTTTAGGAGATTCCAACATGTTCAAAGTTGGGAGACTTGTAGTGGCCGATGGTTGGTGAAATCTATTGGCCCAAAGAGATTTTGTATGCTTCTTAGATTCACGGCTCAACCTCCTGGACTTAACTGTGCGCCACCCTTCATTGTCATGCTTGTTATCAAGATTGAGCACCTCAATAGAATTGGCAATGTCTTGAAGTAACTGATTTTCTGACACGACTGTCTTCAAGCTTTCGCATGATTCTATTCGCGACATATCAATTTGAGTCACCACTGTCTCCGAACTGCTGTAATCTTTACAGTCTTTATTTTTCTCTAAATTTGAATCTTCCATTTCCTTTTTATCAACTATTTTGTCAATTTTTAAAGAAGTAGGTCTAGGTGGGCGCTTTTTAAGGACTTCTTTAGAAAAACTCGGTTTAGTATCGCCTGATGCTGTGACCTGTTGTGTGTTCTTTATAGTACGTTTTGGTAAAGCTCCTTTATAGGTTGATGGAGATGGATTAGTATCAAACAGACTAGTACGTCCAGTTGTCAAATTAAACGGATAACTGCATTTACTTGATAGATTTTTTTTCTGAAACGACCTCTGTGTTCTTGGTACCATTGTAGATCTTATTTCCATAGCTGTAGAACTTCGAGACAATCTTGTAGGTGTCTTCACGTCGCTCTTATTTGTGATGGTTAGAAGCCTCGCTGGTGGTTTAGCAGCTGCTTGTGAATATGCTGGTTTAGTGTTTGTTTTTATTTCAGTTAACGATTTACAATCTATCTTTTTACAATCATATTCTTTCTTTGACTCATCTTTATCATTTGAAGAATCTCTTGCCTCTTCTTTGATATCTTTGTGGAGTTTAATATTTTCTGTAAATTCATTTTGAATATCTGTTTTTACTTCATTGTCACTCTTTATCGTACAATTATCTGATTTTATTTGAATAGCTTCTCCTACGTTTTGCTGCTTTTCAATTGTTGGTACAGTTTTATTAATACAATCAGCTGCAGCAGTGACTTCGCTTTCATGTTTATAGTCGTTGTTATCTACACATTCAATATTGTTTTTTATATGTGATATCTCTACTGGAATTTTTCCTTCATTGCTTTTTGTAATTACTTTGGAATTCTCCGACATTGAAAAATTTGAGTTTTCTATTATCATCGTCTCTAAAATACTATTTACGTTGCTCATTTCTGAAGAATCTTCTTTATCCGATATTTCAGCATCATTTTCTTTTGCAATTTTTTCTACATCTATTTTTGGTGAACTTTCACTAGATATATCAGCAAAGTTATCTTCAGATTTGGTCGGAGATTCACTTAAAAAATTATCCTTTTCTTCACATACTACTTCTATTTTCTCATGTTCATTTTCAATGTCTTGGTTTATCATATTTTCATTTTTGGCTTGATTCGTACTGAGTTGTTTCTCTAAAAAATCATTTTCCATAGCATCCAGCTGTGCTATCGTAATCTTAGCCCGGCAAGAAACATCATCAACATTTTTAGAACTGTTTGAGCCTATTTTGGCATGTTTCGGAGATTTTATTATAACTTGTTTTGGCCGAGCATTTTCGCATTCCTTAGCAGTACCTAGTTCTATCGATACATGTTTCACATCTTTTGCGACTGAGTCTTTAAAATCTTCTTCCGGAAATTGCTTTGTTACTTCATCAGATGTTTCTTTCACATCTTTTTCCTTTATATCGGATAATCTAGAAGATTCTTTGCCAATCTTAGGCTCTGATTTGGCTGTTGTTTTAGATGCAACAATTTTATTGCTAAAGAACTCTACAGTCGCCTTTGGACTGGAATTCTGATGAGACGGTATCCTTGGACTTATTTTGCCACTTCCTGGACTTGCTTTACCAGTAAGATTTGGACTATTGTTTCCACTGGGTGTATTATGTCCTGAAAGACAAGGACTATTTTTGCCAGATACGGACGGTGAACTTCTAACAGAATAGGTACGGCGTGACTCTGGCCTCACGAAATCAGTCTTACGAATCTCCCAAGCGAGGCTCTGTGGCCTCTGCGGTGGAGGTGTATTATCATATTCCCATTTCAGTCTAAACCACTCTCCTAGAGCTTTAAAATCACGCGTGTAGTTCTCTAACACTAATATGACTTCTTGGCACTCGTTTAAGTTTTCGTGGGCTTCGACGGTGTTGTAAATCTCACCAACCTATAATATATTCACATTTTTCATTAAGTTACCAATTTATTTGTATATTCAAACCCAAAATATAGCACTTATAAGGTATATTACAAATTATAACTCACAGCTCGTTGCAAATCACCGAAAAGCAGAGCCCAGTAACGAGCTCGCAACTCGGACCGTTTATCGCGACCAGCTGACGCTGACCTCAGGCGAGACGCCCGAGGTACGACACGACGAGCGGGTGGCAAAGCGCGGGGTGGTTTACGAGACACTCGAGCTTGAAAGAGAATATTAAATAATATGACTTCTAAATACTTAAAGATTAAAGGGAATATACAGGATGGAAGCGTCTGCGCTCCTTTTACGGGGGCAGCGTACAGAGATAAATATATCCAACCTTTAACTAAAAAAAAATATACAATACGTCAACAGTTTAGATGGAGAATTCTTTTTACATTTCACAATGTTTATCCATACCGTATTGCGTGTGACGCAATTACGAATAGATAATGTAACACATCGTTCAATATGAACCGGGACTTTCTACCAAAGGGCGCTGACAAGAACAAATCCATAATGGCGTTCGATAGGAACATCCTTCAAACGCACACTGTCAAAATTTAATAACAGTTTGAAAATTTGTTGTTGAATAACAGTGGTTCTAGTGACGTTACTTTTGTTATTTTAAAAAATTTGGATCGAAACCAATTATTTGACGAAAAAAATTCAGTTCAAGCTCAGGATTGGCTTGAAAAGCATTACCCAGACACTGCTCCATTGAAAACAACAATTTACCGATGGTATGCTGAATTTAAACATGGTCGTAGAGACACCATCAATGATGAAGTGATCGCCGAAATTGAAGCATATTTTGAGGCAAAAGATAAATCGTTCTACAGACATGGTATCGAAAAATTGGAAAAGTGTTGGAATAATTGTATCCCCCTAAAAGAATTACATTGATGAATAAAAAAGAATTTTAGAAAAAATATATTGTTTTCATTGTTTTTCCCGAGACATATTGAGCGATGTATTAACATACCTTGGATACTAGTTGTAAAAAAAATAAATAGCATAACAATAATAAAATATGCAAATACACATAAATATCATAAAAGCGAAATAGTCAGAGTCGAACCAAATGTATAATAAATATAATACAATAATTCGAGGCTTATGGTGGTACGATCTTTTAAAACCATTTTAATATATTATAAAATAAAAAAAAATATCTTGTACTAAGTCTTCTTAGCCTTAAGCAACAACCCAACAATATGGTACATATTACATAGAAACAATTGCATACTCGAGTAAGAATCTAAATAAAAATAAAATGACTCACATTTACATACTAAATAGTCCGAATGTTATAAAAGCGTTTTGCTCTTACAAATGCAAAGTATTGTCGCACAACTATTATTAGATCAATTACGTCACTTTTTAGATAGGTAGGTACTTTATTTCTTTAATTATTTTTAGTGGTTTAACTTAGTGATATAAATTTGTCAATTCACCTTAATATATTTATTTTATGCAATAACGCAAATTAGTTATTGTGCAGAAAACAGGAAGCGAAGTCCTTTAAATGGACATAACTCTAAGTACAGTTAGGTTAGTATTACTGTAATATATGTAAAATAAATGAGGGAATATATGTGAAAATGTATACATATTTATTATATTTTAAAATGTCATATAGAATGCAACAATAATAGTTGGCAAAGGTCTCTTAATAATAGATCTTTCAATAATTATGTGGCAATAAATTACGATAAAAAGCTATAAAGAGCAGTTAAAATATCGTGTAGTAGGAAAGGCAGTGAAAACTTAATAATAATAATAACACCCGCAGGGTATCGTGTCGCGCGCGAGCTGTTGGGGAGTAGTTGGCGACCCCACGGACCTGAGTCCCCGCCTGTGGCTTGCCTTTACTGGCTTGTAGAGTGAAGTGAGTGGTGGAAGTACTCAATCTGCGTAATAGCGGGGAAACCCGCTCACGAGCTCCTCGTGATAGCCGAGCCGACCACGCCAATGTTGCGCCCGAGGCCCCGGCTGATGCGTCACAGTAAAATATTTGTATATTCTCTAAGGGGCCTCTACGTGTTGGACCTGTGGGCCCACGAAAGCGTTTCAAAGGACCGGGTTCTTTTGAATCCGAGAATTGTGAAAGATGAATGTAATAATAATACTTTATTGCACATAAAATTATATAACATTTACATAAAAAAAGGCCATGTAGGTACAACAGCTCGCGACAAGTTGCTTGCGGGTTTATTATTATTATTAGTCTGAGCGGCTGTTGTGGGTTCGATTTCCATTCAGGGTAAAGAATTTTCGGTTGCGTATGTTATGGCGTTGGGTTATACCACCCAACATCAAACACACATAGTCTCGATAATTGAACGAAGCGTAGAGTGTCTTAAGACACCACTACGCCTACCCTGCTTAAGCATGAAGCCAAAGAAGAAATAATAACGGAGAGTAAAGTGAAAAGACGGAGAGTCACAATATCTGCAGTATTTAAAAAGTATATTGTCATAGGTTTTTTATTATATTTGGGCGACAAAAATGCCGTTTCGCCCTTAATACTGCACCAAATCGGCTTCAACGAACTTTATATATATTTTTAATATACGAATATTTAATACTGGTTCTAACAAGTTCAAAAATATTCAACTTATTGCATAACAACTAACGCTATCGTTGCGCAGGGGCACAAGCGTGTGATTCGCAGCGCAACAGTTGTGAATTCGATTATCAATGCCTAGAGACTTCGGCGGAAAATGGGCAACATAGTGTCTCAACTCTCAACACTAGGTACCCTGCGGGATATACAACGTGACCATTCATTGGTCTTAATTATTTGTCACTATTGTATTTCTAAAAACGGGACAATCCCGTTCAAAACAGGACGTGTTTTCACGTTAGGGATACAGTTGAAGCTGATAATTTCAATAACGATTTTTGATTGTTTAAAAAAAAAAACCTGATAAAATTATTACAATATTGAAAGATAATATATTATGTACTTAATAATTATTAATATTAATAACTAAGTTCTCAAATAGATGACAAATAAATACAATATTAAAAATTTCATGACAACTTCAAGACACTCCATTCTTAGGTTTGTGCTTTAATTTATGACATGGGTTAAATGGTTAAACTCAATGCACCAATTTATCTTCTCACCAGAGTAAGAAAATGTGAATAATTTACTCTCTTAAGTGAGTATTGAACCTGGAGCATGCACTTTTGCAGTCAGGCATTCTGCCTTCTCTTTGTAATACTGTTATATTTTTTTTTATGGGAGAGGACAAGGCAAACGAGCGTTCGGGTCACCTGATGGTAAGTGATCACCGCCGCCCACGACCCCATGCAACACCAGAGGAGCCACAGGTGCGTTGCCAGCCTTTAAGGTGGAGATGAAGGGAACCGGGGCCCAGCATTACCTAATACGAAACGCAGTGGCAAGGGCCACTACTTCATGCCTGTTTTAAATGTCGGGGGTGGTATTAAATCCGGTCGAGTCTGCCCAAAAAAAAAATAATACATATATATAAAACATAAGTAGACATACTGTAATTTTTCAGCTCATGATGTATGCCACATAGAAGAGTATGTAAAAGGAAACTTAAATTTTAAATAAATTACATAATTCTAAAAACAGATTCATAAATTTCACAGTACAGAAATATAACCTGGGAAAGTCTTGCATTTATATGGGGGAATACCCATGTTATATGAAGGATAGAAATCACATAATATGAGAATGTGTTAAAGAGTAGCAGCAAAAAAAACCCATTGCCCCAAATGTGAATTGAACTCACAACCATTGTGATTTACATATTATTATTTAAATATGCAGTTGTTTGTTTTATAATAAAATAAAAATAACCCTCTGAAAAGTAAATTTAATTCTTTTTAAAGTATGTAATACAATTTTATAGAACATATACAATGCATGTAAAAGAAAATAACACGTTGCCAGCAGTTAGTATATTAACGATGCGATTATAAATCTTTTCTTTGCAACTATTATTTGTATTGCATATACTTACGCCCACGGTTAACAGCATCTTACATATAAAGTTGTATTGGTAGATTTTATATACAAACAATATGTCGATTTACCTGGCGTATCCACGGCGACGTGGAATGCAACCAGGTTCCTCGCCTCCCTGCCTTCCTCTTGCACCAGCTGCCTTACTTCTTCCATATTTTCAACCAATTTTTTTTTCTGGCTAACGAAAAACAAATGGCAAAACAGAACACATCGCTCCAACAAAAATGTTCGAGCGAAACACTATTTAATTATATAAACTAAATAAAGTATAATAAAAAAGAAATTATACATAAAAACAACTCTATAAACACAAATGTATTACAGAAAAGCGAATTATTGGAACGTTAAATATTTTCATAACAATTCGCACTTTGACAAGTTGATTTTTTTTCTATCAAACCAATCAGATTCACGTAATGGTTTTAAGTCTACGATGGTAGTGAAATAAACAAATTAATTTCTTAAATATTTATTTGTAATCCTTAATTTGTAACTTTTAAATCCTTGTAACATTTAATCGGTCACATAATTAAAGATAAAAATGCAAAGTTATTTTTTAAAGATAAAAATAAAAATGCTATGTTTTTAATTGAGATGTTATAGTTGAAGCTTTAATTTATAAATAACTAGCGAACACGCGCAGCTTCGCCTCTTTATTTACACTCTTGGTGAATTCTAGAAGAACCATGAAACACAAAACATTTAATTTTTTATAAAAATCGTTGGCCATTAAAAAATGTTTTCATACAAACTTTCAACCCCCATGTTACCTTTCAGGATTAAATTTTTTTTAAATCCCTTGGTGTTCACAATATGAAAATAAATCTGTCCAAATTCCACGTTTCCATCGTCGCGGTTACAGCTTTAAGTACATCTATATCTCAGTCAGTAGGAATCTCTTTTTATACTTCTCTAAATATAAAAAGAGACGTTCCTACGTTTGGCCAAATTCTGGAGGAATACTGTTGAGTGGCAGAATTCAACGCCATGCTTGTGTAAATAATAGAACAATATATTATATTATTTTTAAATCTGAATGATTTTGATTTCTTAAAAGTATTTAGAAATAATAATTATGTAAGGCTAGTCGTGGCGCAGGGGCATAATCGTGCGATTGTAATCGCGACAGGTTTGGGTTTGTTTCCCACTAGAGGCAACGTAATACTTAAGATCTTCATTTCTTCGCTCTGGTAACGAAGCGACGCATGGCGTTGAGTTGCATCACGTAACACCATGTTTAGATTTAGCGGAAAGTATAATACGGAAGTGTTTTAATGAGAACTGAATGTCTTAACACTAGATTACCAGGTTCTCTCTGCCCACCCTGCTATGCGTGAAATAAATATCTTGTAGAAAAATGTGTCTTATATTATGATATTCTATCAACTCAATTATATCAATTTATCTAAAAAAATCGATTTGTAAGCATAAGCAAAATTAGTAAATATTTATCATAACGTTATCTGTGCCATAGCTCTTAACCAATGATATTGTGTCTATGATATTTCTTTTCATTGTCAAGCAAAATGGCGGATCAGGTATGTTCCGAATTTAAGGATAAAAATATGTGTTTTAAGTTAAATTTGCTTTAGTTTTTATCATAATTTATTCATAAAAATCTTGCAAATGTATTATCATATTTAGTTTTAGTGATTGTGCTTTGAAATTTACTCAAAATGTGTTTGTATATATCCACGTGGGGTTCTGGTACAGTATCTTAAATCTTATGAATTTATTCCTTTTTATTTAAAATTTTATTGAGAAATACGTATGTATTTCTGTATATTACTATCTCTAATATGAACATAATGTAATACACATTGATTTAAAATAGCTAGTAGGTTACGTTGCATAGGTTAGTTTTATTCATCAGCCAGGTTCAAGATGTCAGGGTATGTAATTTTAGAAATGCATAAAATTTCTTTTTAAAAGTAGTATTAATTTAATTTATCGTAGAACTTTCATTCATCGTAGACAATCATTATTTCAATTTTTAATAAAACTGGTCCACTAAACGTCAACCTCAAAGTGTTTTAATTTCATCTTTTAGTTTTGGTTTGACTTCTTATAATTTCAATTATTACCCTAATTGTGTAGTGTAGTTTAGCCTATATATCTAATAATACTTGCCAATTCCAGACCGAACGTTCATTCCAAAAACAACCCACTGTCTTCTTGAATCGTAAGAAAGGCATTGGTGTGAAAAGGAGCCGTAAGCCACTAAGATATCACAAAGATGTTGGGCTTGGTTTCAAAACACCGCGAGAGGTAAACGCATGGTGTGATTCTAATTGTGTGCAATCTTTTTGTTTAGACCGAGAAAGCGTTTCAGAAACAGGCAACGGTGTTCCTCAACCGCAAGGGGGGATTGAAGAAGAGGGATATGCGACATCATAAAAATGTCGGATTAGGTTTCAAGACACCAAGAGAGGTTTGAATTTGATGATTACATATAGGTGGCAAGGGGCTTCGTCGTCGCTAACAACTACAAAAACAGAGTAGAGTAGATAACTTTACTATTATTAAAAAAATAAAAAAAATGTGTTAGATTTCTTTAATACAACACTCGATTATAAAGTTAACTGCTCTATCTGTTTAGGTGCTGGTTCATTATTCATAAAGGCTCATTATATATAAGCTAATGTATTATTATTAATCACAAAATGATTATTGCAAAAAATATTTATATTAAAGCAAATATTTTGTCAAATTTTCATTACACTTCTAAAGGTAAGTTTGCCTGCTATATTCCACAATTGATATACAAAATGCATGTTTATATGAAAATAAGCTTAAAAAGTAATAATTGATAATATGATTGTAAATGCTTTTCAATGCTAAGGTGGAGGTATTGACACTTGAAAAGCTATGCAAAATTATAACATATAATTTGAATAGGCTATATAATTTTATGTCTTGCTGAGAAAAATTGTATAATGTGCTATCAAATACACAATAAAAGCTTAAATCATTGATTATTCTAAAAAAAATGTGTTTGTGCTAAAGAACTGTATGTATATTCATAGATGTAATTGAAAATGATGAAATACACACGACGGTCTTCTGATTACTAAATGAAGAAGACAGTGTTTCTAAACCCTTTTCTGATATTTCGTTTAAAAAACTGTATTTGAACTAAAGTTTGAACATGCATATTGAAGTTATAATAAAAAAGAATTAAGTTAATTAGTTTTAAATTTGCACTTTTTTTATTTTGTCTTGATGTAACTTTACTTTCTGTTCCCAACACAATGTAATTTAGAAGGTATTGTTTGTTAAGTAGTTTACATTTTGGTTTGTTACCTGAGCTAGGAAATGAAAATAACTGAGTCCCCCTAGTGATTGATCCGACCTGCTTACAGACACGCTGTGCCACGACAGCCTCGTAATTTTAATATACATGTAAAACAAAACCTTACGAATAAAATAGTTCAAATACAATTTTCTAAACAGCTGCTAAAACTATCATCATTAAAAACTATAATAATATGAAATGTTTATAAAACACAATGCAATATCTAAATTTCAGGCGATCGAAGGTACCTATATTGACAAGAAGTGCCCTTTTACCGGCAACGTGTCGATTAGAGGCCGCATTCTCACTGGTGTCGTACAAAAGATGAAAATGCAACGCACCATTGTCATCAGGCGTGATTACTTGCATTATCTACCTAAATATAACAGATTTGAGAAGCGTCATAGGAATATGTCTGTCCATCTATCACCTTGCTTTAGGTAAGAATTTTTTATTTTAGTATGCCAGTGAGCCAAACATAGATTTGTGACTTAAGTCACTTATAGTATATCCAAATTATACAAAACCTTTACATAAATTGTATTGTATGTAATATTATACAAGCTTAAGAACAAATTAGTGTAAAGTACAAATTAAATCCAGTCCGTACCTTTTTGCATGAAAGTGCAAAACATTTGTCATCACACAATTTAACATTGAGAATTTTAGAAGAATAATTATAATTAAATAATAGGATAGTATTCTAGCTTTTACTTCAGAATTCTCACCTGGTCAAATGGAAATAACTTACTTGTGCTCATGATATTAATAATATAGCCTACCTCAATAGTTGTATTGTTCCACACAGTTTTCAAATATAACTAATAGTTCCAAGATCTAGATTCCGAGTTTCAAGAATCAAACAAACTTTAACTAGTAATAAATGTGTTTTAGACTGCGAAACATTAAAAAAATTCATATTTATCTTAACTCTACTTACTTATTCCTTTCAATACTCAATCAATCAATACTTTCATAGAAAAAAATTACACTAAATGTGATATTAAATTCTGGATTGTCTAAATGATGATACTCACACGACGGTCTTCTGAATAACAATTGACGAAAGACGTGTTCTAACCCAACATCTGATTCAATATACCTATTTATGAGTAAAACTTACATAAAAACATGTATTAAAAGTCACTTTTGTTATTTCAGGGATGTGGAACAAGGAGACATTGTGACAATCGGTGAATGCAGGCCGCTGTCCAAAACAGTAAGATTCAACGTACTGAAAGTCTCCAAGGGCAAGGGATCCAAGAAATCATTCAAAAAATTCTAAATAAAATTTCTTTATAAGTACTTGTTGTTTAATTCTATTTTATTATGAATTTTTAATTTATATTGTTAAGTTCCTTGCCAGCTCTTCTCAACAGGACTGCCATCCAAGTTGATAGTAGTTTTGTGTTCAGTCGTGGCGCAGGCGCAGAAAGTATAATTAAACGCAATAGGTTGTGGGTTCGATTCCCACCTGAGGAAATACTTACATATTTCATATTATTTAATATTTTCATTTTCTTCCCACTGGTGTCAAGACAAAGCGCGGCGTTGAGTTCCGCCACTTGCACCGAAATAGGAAACGAAATGTCATAACAGGTTCCATTCCGCCTACTCTAGAATGTAGCGTGAGGCTAAAAAAAATAATTGTACGTAGAACTTATCAAATGACACGTAATGTAAATCAAATTTCTGATGTTTTATCACTAGAGGCTATATTTCTAATCTGGAAATGATTATATTTAAAATTATTTTCTTATCTATGCTCCATTATTCAAAAGCATTTGTTTTCATTGTACAGTAAGAAAAATTTGTAGAAACTACCAAAATAACTTATTAGTCCAGTAACCCTGGAGTACATAGATCACACAAAGTGGATATTAATAAAATTTAGCTAAACTATTTCATCCAAATGTCCGAAATAATAGTTTTTTTTTCGGTAGTAATTTAGAAAGAACTAAACTGTACATAGTGATATATATATATCACTACATTTTAGTTTCATTCTGTATTGTATCTTCAAGAACAGACAGCGATACGTTACAATTCTATCCTAAAAAAATTATAAAAAGTACCTATAGATTTATATAATAAATTTACTTTTGTTACTACTCTGTATAGTTTCAACTGGTATATTTTTTCGTAAGGTCGCAAGTAATGAAAATTATCCTCGTTTTGTGTATTTGTACATTGTCGGAGAGATTGTAATTTTGATTACTGCAAGTTTTTTTAATAAAACTAAGATTCGAAAAAAAAATCGAATTTGAGACCATGAAAAAGGATAATAATTTATTCCTTCCAAGTGTGAATCGAATCAACAACCATCGCTTATCTCCTGTCTCACTACTCAACGATAACAGTGAGGCTAATGTTTCAATAAAAATTAAATCACTTACTTTATTAGTCGGTATATTAATTTAAGGTATCTGTTAATATTTTGTTATAATAAAATCGATTGCCATATCAAACGTGAATGTCTCGATCAATTAACATCGCCTGCGATAATCACGATAAATAACTTACATCAATGTTACATCACTAGACATGTTTAAAACTTAGACATATACCACATCAATTGAAAATATTCGATATTCAAAAATATCGAAGGCAAAACATCAATGTTTTCCAGCTAAGCATCGATGTACAGTCAACATCGATGTACATCACTAGACGATAAATATGTCCGTCTAATAAACTTGCACGTAACATTGTATTAAAGGCGATATGATATCGTTCTTCTCGAAGCTTTCGTTGACGAATACAGAAAAGCCGGCCAACGGGACGCCCGCGTATATGGACAAGAGCGCTACATTACAGGAGCTAGGTTACAAAGACGACAATGACTTGAGAGAAACAATATACGGTTTGTTTTGAACTTTTTTACAAAGTAAAAAAAATTTTGAAGTGCTTTTGTTTCACGTGATATTAACAGTGTGGTGGTGTTTTAGACTTTTTGCGGACTATCAGGGACCCGGAGAAGCCTAGTACTTTGGAAGATCTCAAAGTGGTGTATGAGGAGGGGATTTTCGTTAAGGAACCCACCGCTGACAAAGTCCCTGTGTTGAGAGTTGAGTACAATCCCACTGTGCCTCATTGTTCCTTGGCAACGTTGATTGGACTTTGTATCAGGATCAAAATACAGAGGTCCATACACCATCCTGTTAAACTGGATATTTATATAAAGAAAGGAGCCCACACTACAGAAGATGAAAGTAAGTATTATGTTTTTGTTTACACGTGTTATTTTTCTTTATTTGGTGATCATGGGGGTCATCAACAGAACAAGACATACGTACATTGTAACACAATTTTACATTGAACTTATTCATGTACATATGGAATCAAACAAGTTGCACTTAATGGACTAAATCACCTTAAACAATAAATGGCCTAATTGGCGTAAATAAAGTAATGGAAATTAATGGAAATGTAATTAAGTAAATTATTCCATTCTGCTTTAGTAACAATTACTAAAATATGCCAAAGTGCTTTTGTTTAGTGACACTCATTGAGGGTAAAATATACTTTTATTACCTTGCTTTGGAAATAAGACAATGTGTGGTGTTGAGATCTGTTACTTAACAAGTGATGTCTCAAAATTGGTCAGTATTATGTTATAAGGTAAGGTTCCTTCTGCCTACCTTGCCATATGATGTATTAAGCTACAAAAAGCTACTAATAAAAATGATTTTTTTATTTCACATATTTTTTAATATATTTTTATATAACAACTTTCTTTATTGTGTATTTATATAAATCTTATACTATACTATGACTTCATTCTGCACTTATAGTATCCATCTCTCATTTTTAAAGAAACAAATTTTTATATCTATAGGAGATTGTTGCTTTCTTCAAACTAATCTCTGTTTGGTAAAAGTTTAGATAAGAAACTATTTGTTTTCATCATACTTATCCTATAAAAGTAATGTAATTAATTTTCAAAGTATTGTTTACATATTAGAATCAAGTACAAAAATTCTATACAAAAAATATTAAAATATAATAAATAGCCTTTGTGTATATATGAAAATATTTTTGTTTATCATCCTGCAATATGAAATGATTTTAATTAAATGTCAAGTGTTATTAAAATATTATTAAATATATTGTAATAGGGTTATCATTATTTGCGTAAACATGGTATCTGTTTCATATTTAACTTACATGCAATGAAATTTAATCTTTATCTTTAATACAAGTGTTATATAGAAAATATGCTTGAAAATCTTATACTTTGTTACTTAAATACTATGTTCCTGTCGAATTCACTGTCCATACCATTTCTTCCCTCTGGCAGTGAAGATCTGAATACAGTGTGAAGTTAAAAAATATATAAGATTTTTTAATATAATGTACATACAACTTATGAGTGACCTTATCAAAGTACAGCTGTAGAGTGCATCTTGTGTCTAAAAATAGAACTTGAATTGCAGTTATACAATCAATTTCTTACATGTTATAAACATAAGAATAATATTATATTATTAACATATTTTTGTTTGCCTTTACCTGTTTTTAATTATCTATCAATGACAGAGCCATTCTTAAGCAGTTGGACAGTGTTTGACTATAAACTTGTTGTTTGTGGGTTTGGTTCCCACTCATAGGAATTTAATTTTTTAGCTCTTTTATAGTAAATAATAAATGCAGAGTTGAGTTCTGCCCCTCAACACGCAATGCCTCCAGAATTTGGCAGAAAATGGAGAACAAAGTGTCTTAACATTAGGACACTTGACAACTTTTGTTTAAACACAATTTTACTGTCATGGTACTTTATGAAATGTTTGTTATTTGAAGGTTTCTCATAGTGTAGTTAGCTTGCCTACTGCGGTCCTACATTGGGTGTAGAATGAAAATGAAGAAATTTCATCAGTTTCGTTCATGCAGACAAACTGCATATTTAAAAATCATAGATTAATTTTGCACCAGTTATTTTAAACTAGCGTAAACTGTTTTTACTGTTTTATCATAGTACATATTTACATAAGGGACTTTCCTTATTTTATTGTCCCATTATTTGTCCCTTATATTCATATACATTACATATTATACAACCATAAACTATGTAGATAATGTTCACAATAAAAATTCGCTAAGTAAGTTACGATAATGTGCCTATAAGAGATCATTATTTTATTATCTTGTTTTGTATTTCTATAGGTATTATTAACGTTATGTACTTGGTACATATCAGATTAAACATTGTTTGTTACTTCAATAATATCACTTAATATCGTGTTTGAACAATATGTGCAGTATTTTTTAGGCTTCACACTGTATCCCGCATATTAGCAGGGTATGCAGAAGGAGTATTGTGCTAGTCACTCCATTTCTCACTTTTCTTAGAACATTGCATTTTTTTTTATGGGAGAGGAAGGCAAACGAGCGTTCGGGTCACCTGACAGAGGAGCTACAGTAGCGTTGCCGGCCTTTTAAGGTGGAGATGTTGGGCGCCCGGGGCCTGTCATTACCTAATGCGAAATGCAGTGGCAAGAGCCACTATTTCACGCCGGTTTTCAATGCCGGGGGTGGTATTAATCCGCTCGAGTCTGCCCATGCGTGTTGCCATTACTGGCGACGTGACTCTACCACACGTACTTTAGTCGCCTCTTACGACACCGACAGTACCAGGGTGATCCTATTCTAAGCCGGGACCACACGGCTGACTTCACCAGAGCGAAGAAATGAAAACATAAATAAATATTTGAAGTTGGTGAGTCTCGCCATGGTGAATAGCGAGACTCAACGCCATGCTTTGTCTTGTTACTAGAGCCGCGAAATGAAAATATTTAATAATACATTTTCTCAAAAAAGGAATCGAAGTCACAACCGTCACTTATACAGTAACACGCTAAGCCACTGCGCCACGATGACCTCAATAGTGGGTATTAGTTGTTAGGTGTTAAGACACTTCGTTCTCCACTTTCTGCCGAATTCTGGAGGCGTTGCGTGTTGAGTGTAGGAACGCCGCGCTTTGCGTTCCCATCAGAGCGAATAAATTAAAATAATAATTAATTTTCTCGAGTTGGAATCGAACCCACAACCGTCGCGCTTACATTACCATGGCGGCCTTTATTCGGTGTAGCCTCTTTTGCTTAGTACGTATATGTACATAATAATTGAAATGCCACTATGTTATTTATACACACTTACTACTTACGAGCAAGGCTTTGCAAGGAAGTGTATATTTTTCCTTGACCTTTCCGCGAAGATATAAGATGGAACGAGAAATTATTTTTATTTCTGTCACGCTATTAATATTTTTAATAGTTATTGTTTTCAACTGTTTTCAATCACCCGCTGTCGAAATTTAAACAACGTTTTATCGATCTTGTTAAGTTTTATTTTAGAATGGTTCTGAATTCGTACCCTATCGCAAATCAAGATTAATTCAATTGTGCAGCGTTTGTTTTATTCTATAATATGAAAATGTCAATTTAATTCTCTATTTTAATTGTTTTTCTCAATTGTTTCAGTTAACAAGCAAATCAACGACAAGGAGAGGATTGCAGCAGCAATGGAGAACCCGAATTTAAGGAACCTCGTCGAAACTTGTATCGCCGACGAAGGATAACTCACAAATAATAGTAGAACTAGTTAAAAGTAGTTTTTATTCATATTTTAATTTCATTTACCATGGCGCCGGACGCAGCTTTCTCAAATATAAGCGACAAACATGAATTTACAAAATTCACCAAGTTCCTCGCCTATAAAGGTGTTCAGGTCATCGTTGAATCCAGGAAAGGTGTTAAAATAGAACCCAATACGAAACTACAAACATCTGACTCAGATTGGTTTAATTTACAAATACCTGATTCTCCAGAGGTCAACCAAGCCACCAAAAGTGCATTACCATCGGACAGAATATTAGAAACTATTAAATCTCAGCTACACGTAGAAATATCAGTTCAAACCGAGGACGGGGATGAGATGGTCCTTGAACTTTGGACTTTAGCACTAGATGACACTCAGTTTGACACTTCTTTAAAAGCGATGAACACAGTATATTTCAGAATGGGCATACTGTTGAAGTCGTTGATAACAGTAACAAGAATAACTCCAGCATATCACTTATCAAGAAAGCAAAGGACTGAATCGTTTACAATATTCTATAGGGTGTACAATGGAGAAGCTAAACTTAAGGCTTTAGGTGATTCCGTTAAGAAAATTCAAGCTGGCATACTAAAAACACCTTTGGGTGGACTGAGTTTCACAGTTTCCTACAGAACCAATTTTTCCATTTCTCCGAATCGATCAGAAACAAGTAAGACTTTATTATTAAAAAGTGATCACTTTGAACTAAGTCCTAAACACGTGATTTTTGAGTCCAAAAAGAAAAAAGAAAGAGAACAAAAGCCATACACTCCTATAGATTTAAACAAACCACTTCGATTAGCTGCGTTTGTGGACGAATCCATTATTCAGAGAGTTGTGAAAGAATTCTTTGAAAGAATGCCTATACCTGTTTGCAGAGCTCCTCCCAGGTCGCTGTCACCCCAAGAGGTGACTCTAGTAGTTGACTGTAAAAGTACGCAGGATTTAGACCTGAGTGCAATATCAAAGAGTCCTACGATATCTTCGGAATCACCACCTAAAAAGTTTCCAGGATTTCGAAGCGAGAACGAACCGCCACTAAAACTATTACATTTTCCATTCGCTGATGATCATCCTATACGGGAATTGGCTGAGTTTTATAAGGATTTCTTCAACGCGCCCCATTTGAAGTTAACGGAAGAATATCCAGGGGAAACGAAAAGTCAGGAAAATATTGATTCGGAAGATAGAATAGATGACCTTTCCAAAGATCTAGCGTTACATGAAAGCTCAGTTTTGGAGTTTGATGAACTTTTGGCCGAGATGTGTAGGTCGGCCGAGTGGAGTGGGAACTAATGTTATGGTGTTGGAAGACTGAAATGTACTGGTTATTGAATAAATCATATATTTATTAGTTAATATTGAATTTGATTATAATTTTTTTGTGCTTAACGCCAAGTTACAAGGAAGTTTTAGGCGACTTGCTTTCATTTTAAAATATACTTGTATCATTTAAATTCCTAACCTGCAAGATGTAGTGAACCTAGGAAAAACGGAAAAAGTACTTCTTATATAAATAGCTTGGTGTTAACTATAATTCCTTCGATATACATATTTGATTATGTGGGTACCTGAATTTTGAATATCTCTTTATTATTATCTGTAATAATAATAAAAATCTGATAATTAGAAATTAGAAAACATTAAAAAGTAAAAATATATAGTCTAAATTCCATAATTCAGAGTAAGTTCATTGGGTATTATGAATTTTGTCTATTTTTTCAATAGCGTTTTTGATAAAGATATCTTATTGATAAATATTTAGAAATGCATAAAAATACTTTTCTGACCTTGTGATTAAAAAAAGCTCTTTAAGAAAGTTTAAATATTCAGTGAATAGTTTATTATCTATAATTTATTGACAAATGATTAAGACATTAAAAAAAACCAGATGCTAACAAACATAAATATGTTGTAACAAACGTACCACTACGTAACGTACGTAGTGGTCAGAACGCTTTTGCAGTAAACAAGAGCCGCGAGTTCGATTCTCGTTACGTTAAATTATTTATACGTTTCCTAAACTATTAAACGTTTAAGAATTTCTACGAAGCTTCTATCAAAACGTACGGCTTAATTGACTATATACCGCGTGGACTATAAACAAGATACTAGTACTTGTTCGAGTCCCTCTATATTAATTTTTTATACGTTTCTAAATATTTTTATTTCATTAAAATATTTAATTAATTTTCAAAATATGTACTGTTGTTATAAATTGCAATGTCCTTAATTAGACATAATGACAAAGAAAAACAATACAAGTTTAAAAGTAAGTAACTTAGCTTCACGCTTTATCCCTAGCGGGGTAGTCCTTTGACTACGCTCTCTCTAGAACGGAGCGTCAAACGCTACGGTTCCTACATACCTCTTTTGCCTCGTCCACTTTCATCAACCTCTTCATGCACGCCCTCCGTGAAGGATGGAACGTTGCAGCCCTCGTAAGGCCTGGCAGGGATTATTAATGAATTCATTTATTTGATAAAAAACCTAATTATATTAAATTAGCTATTTTACGTTCATATTTTGGTCATTTATCATTATTTACTATACTTGCCTAAACTAATACATGTGTGATATAATATTAAGTCCTTTTTATGTTTACCAATAGTATATTTTAGTGGTAATTTAATAAACTTGAACAGAATTTATAGTTTTATTGGTATCTGCAGTAAAATTAAGTCTTACATAGTATAAATATTTGTGATCTTATTTCATTTTTCATTAATGTGCGATTGATATTGGTTCTTCAAAATGCAATCTATATGAAAGTGTTAAGTAACACACAATTAAACAAAGATATATAGCTAAACTGAAATAATCACCAATCTTTACATAAATGTTAGGTAAAACGATATAAAAAAATATAAATATATATTTAAGTATTTGGTGGCTCAAGTGTTTTACAAATAAGATTTGTTTATACATCAATTACGAAACATGAGCTATCAAACAATTATTATGATAAACCTAATATTAAACAATATTATGTTATTTTATGTTACATGATCATGACTTCATAATATTTTGTATTTAATAAATTATAAGAACCAACCATCTACATGACCATTCATATGCAGTTATTCCGAACTATTACTATAGAATATTTGAATTATTTACAAAAGTTTCCCTAAATAATAGTTTCTTTGATATATGCTTTAGATTTAGAATGATTATTTCTCATATTATATTTTTATCTTTATGCACGTGTATTTTTAAATAAATTTTATGGAATGCATGTTGTGTTTAATTACCCACTGTATTATATGTACAGCTTTTATGTTTATTGTATGACGGGTCTAGTCCATATGACACGCTTTGAATATCGTGATCGTAAGGTTCTAGAAGTCACATACTGCGTCCACGAGCAAACGCGAGTTATGCGATCTTGCGATTGCGATCTTGAAATTTTGATTCAGAAATGTAAATTTTGTAAAATGATTAACATGTTCGTTGAAAATTAATTCGGTTAATCAAAACTAAGTCTGAAAATTATATTAAGTATCAGAAGACAGTTAAGACTCATTATTAAAGTTACGCTAGTAAAATAAAAAAACTAAGTTTCTTCTGATTGATAATAGTTTAGCAGCGCATGGTAAAGATGGAGGACCGATTGATTTTTTACTAGTTTTATTTTACTTATTAATTTTTACATTATTTAGAGAGTTTCTTTAAAATGTCATATTCGCGAAAACTTGGACATTAGTCGATTTTGAACTAGAAGTTTTTTTTATGTATAAATTCAAGGCATCTTTGGTATTCGTCATACAAGTCACATGATGTTATGTTTACCGATATGGGTAAAGCACTTAAATGGTTCTTAGTTTCTGTTATGTGATATGTAGAAATATTCAATAATAAAAATTTGTGCCATGACTCACACATTATTATACAGGAAAACTATTTAATATTTTAGATTTTTTAACAATATGTTTTGTATCTATGTCATCAAGCGTTGTTTTATCTTTATTATGAATATAAAATATATATTAATAATCTGTCACAAGTGATGTTGTTATGGCATAACTGTCAAAAAGACTACATCAAATATTTGTGCTTGTACGAAAGCCGTAAATAAAAATTAGAACTGATATTTCTACTAAGATTTAATTTAGAATAATTAACAAAATGATAAATACCATCATGTGATTGTAGAATGTATTAAAAATGAATAAAATTTGATTAAAATTTTTGTTTAAGTTACTGTTTATATATAACCTATAGTGAATTTAATAACAAAATGTATTCAATTTGTCGTCAAACTCACCCCGCTACGGGGATCGAGCATGCTATTAGTTGTTGTTTCTTCAACAATGATGAGGTTTGCCTTGTGACCGCCGGCGCGAATATTATCAAAGTATTTAGATTACTTCCCGATGGTCACACGAAAGAAGTCAATGCCGGTAAGATCTTTTTTTGAGCTTCACTTTATATAATGTAACAGCGATGGCTGAGGCACTATTCCTCATTCACCTCAACTTAGTGTCTGTTTGTCCTGTTACCAGACCAAGAAAATAATTAATTCTAATGGAAATTGAACCTAAAACCAACCCACTCAAATAACACTAACATATTTTAGCTTTTATTTTTATAATTCTTAACTTCAGTATTAATTACAACCACTTTGAAACTGGACAAGAATAATTTTGTAGTGCGTAAAAAAAATTGAGGCCAAAATTAGATTTAGGCAGAAATGGGTCAAAAGTGAAATCTAACATTTGGTTAAATTTAGTACTTATTAAAATTTGCAGCATTAAAGATAAACAAATATATATATATATATATTTTATTAATATATTTCAGCTGGTCAACCAATTCCACCTAAAATGAAATTAGAATGCCTTGCCACATACACTCTATGGGGCAATGTGATGTCGATAGCATCAGTAAAGTGTCCAAGTGCAGGCCGGGATCTATTGCTAGTGTCATTTAAGGAAGCAAAGCTCTCAGTATTACAGTATGATATACAAACAAACAATTTGATTACATTGAGTATGCATTACTTTGAAGAAGATGATATGAAGGTATGATTATTTCATTTTTAAGTTGTATTTAGTAATTGAACTTGATTTACTCTATTTTAAAGTCAAGTTACTTCTGTCAGGCCTTTGTGGTATAGCATCGGAGGTAAACACAAAAGTGGTCAGTTCAATCCCAGCTCAGAGAAAAATGGTTATAGTATTTAAATGGTTATATTATTATTATTGAAGCCATTTGTGGCACAGGGACTCAAAATGTGACTATAAAATTAACAAGTATTGGGTTCGAACCCCACTTGAGGAGATACTTAGAGATACCATTTCTTCACTCTAGTGTCAAGGGATAGCTTAATGTTTAAGCCACTCAACACACAATGCCTTCAGAACTCAGCATTAAATGGGGAATGGAGTGTCTTACACTAGGTTACCTCTGCTTACCCTGCTGTGTGCGGGGTACATTGTGAAGCATTGTGAAGATTCAACCACCATTCATTTTTGCAAAGTTATGTCATAATTTTTTTTGTGTACTTTGTGTGGCCAAAATATGACAATATCTTGTTGGCATATGAAAGTGTAAGACCTAAAAAGACTAATAATAATGTTATCTGTATGTATCTACTTACTCAAAGATATATTTTCAATACATAATTTCTTATAATTTTCCAGGGTGGTTGGACGACACATCCACACATTCCATGGATAAGAGTGGACCCAGAGTTTCGATGTGCAGTAATGTTGCTATATGGCAGAAAACTTGCAGTGCTCCCATTTAGAAAGGACATAACTTCTGAGGAGGGTGATCCTTTGGAATCTAAACCTTTAGATAGCAAGAAAAATGTAAGCTAAATCTTATGTTATAATTTAGTTAAATTATGAAATAACAGTAATAATTTTCTATTTTATGAAAATAAAAGAGTAACAGTACATATAAATTATATATTTACCAATTGAGGTGAAAAAAGTATAGTTTAAAACAATATTAATAATAAAATTTATAATTTATTTAATATCTTTCTTATTTGTTATGTTGTTTGATAAACACAATGACAGCTAAAAAATAAATGTTTAATTTTATGATTTATATACAACAATTTGTTTATATATTTTGTGTTAACCTTTGTATTTTTTTGGACAATGTGTCGTTTTTTATGTAGGATTGGAACCCACACCTTTTGAAAACTGTACATAGATGTAAGTATATACATATACTAAAATATACATGCTGTCGTTGAATTGGTTCCATAATGGGGCAAAACATATGATGATTGTGGGTTCATATAGCGGCAAATTGCATAATAAATAAATAAATCATAATATAAATTTTCTTTATCCAGCAACCCGCACAACAAATGAATCGAGCACCAACTCTAGCGTCCTATGTAATAGTACTAAAGGAGTTAGATGAGAAAATAGACAATATCCTAGATATACAGTTCTTGTATGGATATTATGAACCCACTTTGTTACTTTTGTATGAGCCTGTTAGGACTTTTGCTGGGTAAGTGTTAAATTTGTTTATTTAATGTAGTTTTCTGTCAGGAGTAGATCTACTCTACTGCAAGTACTAGTAATATTCCACACTAGCTCAGTGTCCTCGAAATGCACTACAATCATCACGTGTGAATGTGTAATTACGTGCGGTGACATTTATGGATGTGAGATCATATATGTGGGGCTATGAGATCACCATGTGTGGATGTGAGATCACAGAGAAAGAGCATGAGACAGATGTGGAATGGTCTGTTGCTGCCAGTAACAGGGTTAACAGGGTTAGTGCTTTAGCTACATTGATGATATGGCGAATCGTCAGCAGAGCTGTGCGTTTGGCTGTACCGACCCTGTTATACGGCAGCGAAACGTGGGTATTACAGAAGAAGAATGGAAGAAAGATGAATGTTGTGGAGATGCGATCTCTTCGTAGGATATGTGCTATTAGTTTAGCTGATCAAATCTGAAATAAGAGATAGCAGAATGGCGAGTACTAGCGAGGATGTCACCGTGAGAATGAAGAAGAACGTGCTCAGTTGCTTTTTGCACGTTTAATAAATGAGTGATGAAAGAATAGCAAAAAAGATTTACGAAGGAAAAGTGAGTGGTAAGTGAGGAAGGGGCACCACGGTTGACCTTCGAAAACATGGTATCAAAGATACTGGAGGAAGGTCACGTAAAGCAAGAGGAACCCTCGGAGGGCTGTGTGAAGAGGCTGATGATAGTGGATGTAGCGAAAGAGGTATGCAGTAGCGTTTAACGCTTCGTTCTTATTTCTAAGAAGGTATTTTTTTCTAAATGTCCTTTATGTTCGTCAGTCGTACAGCAGTCCGCAGTGACACATGCACCATGGCGGGCGTGTCTCTCAACATGAGCGCGCGTGTCCACCCTGTGATATGGGCAACGGGAGGGTTGCCCTTTGATTGTATACAAGCTGTGCCCGTTATGAAGCCCTTAGGTAAGTTAGTGTATCGGTCCAAAATGACGATTGAGGACTTTTAAGGCCTGATGTGACGCTTGTGGGTAAAATTCCCACTCGGGCGAACCTTAACTATACATTTGCACATGCGTTGGTCATGGGTTCATTCCACACAGGAGAAACGATTTCGTGAGAAAACGTGAAATTAAAATAATATAGTCAGCTACAATAATCTAAAAGTTCTTGTTAAGGACTTACATACATAATTCTTTCAATAGTTTATTTGAAAGACAAATATTTTTGTTTTACTATTAAATAACAGAAGTATGTAGTTAAATTGTTTACTAAGATTATTCATAAATATAATTTTCCAGGTGGATGTATAATAATGGCAGTAAATTCATTGATATACTTGAATCAATCAGTCCCGCCGTACGGAGTGTCTCTCAATAATGTTGCGACACATTCTACAAATTTTCCTTTACGTAAGTGTTTGTTTAAATTGAATGTAATTTTTTATATTAATTATGACTACTGGGGTGTGTTTAAAGTTAAAATTTTATCAGGGCAGGTAATAATATCTATTTACAAAAATATTACATTTGTAATTTTGTGTTTTCCACCATATAAATTAAATACAACATTGTGGCTCAGTGGGACAGCGCTTGACGTGATAATTTGATCAGAATTAATAAAATTTTTAGCCCCTGACGGAAACTCGTGTTATAAGTCTGACGTGGCTGTATGTGTGTATCTGTATGACTGTCTGTCTTTGGCATTATAGCTCGAAAATAGATTTACCGATATTGATGTCTAAGTGGAGTTATGAGCCATGATTCAATAAAAATCTTCAGCTATTTGAAGATGATCACATATTTACTTTTTCATTTTGTGGTAAATTTCTATTATCATATCCAGGTATACAAGAGGGTGTCTGTATAACACTTGATGGAGCTCGCGTAGCTCCGCTAGGTGAGACGCGGTTCACGCTGGCATTGCGCGGCGGTCAGCTCTACGTGCTGACTCTGCTCTCGGATTCCGTGAGAAGTGTTAGAAGTTTCCACTTGGACAGGGCAGCTGCTTCGGTGTTGACTTCTTGTGTGAGTTTTTTTATTTTATAATTAGATGTTTGATGATTGAGGGCTGTCGTTGCGCAGGTTCATAAATGTATGACTGTACGATGGATGTAGTTTCGATTTCAATTTTACGCCACTCAACAAGTAATACTTTGACAATCTGGTCGGCCCTGCTATGTGCGTGATATAACGTTAAGTTAAAAACACGTAAAAAGTACTAATACAATAGAAGAATACTTCCTATTCCTCAACTTATCACTGAATATTTTCATTACATCAAAATATTTAATGATAACGATATCAAAGCGCGGCGTTGATTTTTCAACACGCGGTGTCTGGAAAATTTGTCTACCCCGCTACATGTAGGTTAGTCAGTGTGAAGTAAAACCAAAAATATTTTTAAATGAAAACATTTTTATACAGATGTGTGTAATAGAAGAGGACTTCCTTTTCCTCGGTTCCCGTCTCGGTAACTCTCTGTTACTGCGGGTAACAGAGAGAGAGAACAGGATGTTGTTCTCTGTGGATAAGCCGTTGGAGGACACCGTTGATCTTACCATAGATGGTAAGCGATTAAAGTCCGTTGTGAACTATATTTAGGCCTGTCATGGTAAAGTGACTAAACGCGACAAGTTGTGGCTTCGATTCTCAGTTGAGAAAATAAAAAAAAACATTTTCATTTTCTTACTCTTGTAACTTAGTAAGGCGCGGCGTTGAGTTGAGCACGCAATGACGAACGTGGGAAATGGAAGTATCTTTGTGGGTGGTGTCTTAACGGTGGGTTCCCAGGTTTTGTCTGCCTGTTATGTGCAGGATACAGCATGAACCTAAAAAAGAAAATATCTTTGCAATTAATACTTAAATATTCAATCAAATTGGCAATGGTGTCTTGGCAATATGTTTTGTTATATTTGAATGTGATCTATAAAATGTAAAAATAAAATAAATATTTTTTTATTGTTTTCCATTGAAAATAAAAGATAAAGTCCAAAATAAAGAACCACAAAAAGAAAAGGAAAAAGATAAAGAAACAGAACCGACGTCTAAAAAAAGGAGAATGGACACAATAAGTGACTGTGTTGCTACAAACGTGATTGATATTAGTGATAAAGATGAATTGGAAGTGTACGGATCTGATATAAGGACGTCTACGCAGTTGACTAGTTATGTTTTTGAGGTAAGTGGAATCGTGTTAAGGCAAGTAATTTTCAACTATATTTGATTTAGTTTGAGTTATTGCCAGCTGAGGTGGAAAGGCACAAACTGTAAACGCGACAGGTTTTGGGTTAGTTTTCCACTCGAGGAAATGAAATGTTTTATATTTTCATTTCTTGGATCTGATGTCATGACAAAGCGCGGATTTGAATTTCGGAAATGCTGTGTGCGGGATACAGCGTGAAACTAAAAAAGATGTGTTATTTAAGGAACTTTTGGCAGGGAAATATTAGGTAGAAAAGTGATCTTGGTTGAACCATTTATCACTAATTGATATTAATATGTAGAAGAAGTTAATAATAAAAAATATATATACAGTAAATCTTATAATATTACCTATAAGAGATAATAGATATAAATGATCAAGAAATATTAGAACTGTATGGCCTAATATAAGGACGTCTACGCAGGAGTAGTAGAATATTTGCGTTTTTGAGGTTCGAATTGTTTTGATTTTATGTTGCGAGCTTACATTACAACGTGAAGCTGATTTATTTTATATTTCCAGGTATGCGATTCGCTCCTAAACATATGTCCAATAGGCGACGTTTCTATGGGAGAATTACAGTTATTAACAGATAGTGAGAATAATGAGGCAAAAAAACCAGAATTGGCTCTAGAACTGGTCGCTTGCAGTGGGAGGGGGAAAAATGGCGCACTAACTGTCTTACAGCGGTCTGTTAGACCCCAACTGGTGACGGCTTTTGATTTACCCGGTGAGTTAGCTAGTACCATTTTATTGTATTTTTTTTTGTAGATATTTCGGAAAAGTTTTTTAAAAAAATATTTCTTAAATATTCTCTTATTTAAGTAAATGTAAATATTCTCTTATTCAAGTGTGGAATAACACTTTAAATATGTTAAAAACAATTGTTTTAACGTGTTTTTTATATAATATACCAGGTTGCATCGACATGTGGACGGTAATAGGCGAGACGGACAATGCGATAAACACTCACAATACACACAAAGATATGGAGGGCACGCATGCTTATTTAATTCTCACTCAAGAGGACTCTAGTATGGTGGGTTTTTATGATGGAATTTACTTTGTTTTGTTGAATTTGCCGATGCCGCGATGGCCTATTTATAGCGATAGTAAGGTTTTGGAAATAAACAAAAAATAAATATAATCGTTCACATTTTTGGTGGAAAATTAATATATTGTTAGGACTTTTGTTTTAATTTTTTCATTTAAAATTTTATCTAAAATTGCTAGATAACACTTTAAATGAAACTATAAAACAAATCAAAAATATTTCATCCCCTGAGTAGACGCTTAGAATGGAGTGTCTTGAAACTAAGTTTATCATGATCTTACTATATGTGGGATGAAACGTGAACCTAGTTCAACTTAAAAATAATATATATTTTGTCCAGATTCTACAAACAGGTCAAGAAATAAATGAAGTGGATAATTCGGGTTTTATGACTAACGCGCCCACCATATTTGCGGGCAATTTGGGAAATAATAAGTTCATGGTGCAAGTCACTACTAACGCTATACGATTAATTAGAAGTGAGTTTTTTAAAATTATTTTTTATACATAATTTTTTTAGTTACTTTCCAATTAAGTAGTATAAAATACCGCTAAGATTTGTTTTTTAAGACAATTGAAATAAAAACCGAATGTGTAGGATTCATCATTACCTAATTGGCTACAATAATTAAAGCAGACGTATGTTTGGACAAAAAGTTTCTATTTAAAAGTGATAATTTTACAGACTTTCAGTGTCTATTGTTCTTTCAATTTTTATTATTATATTATAGTTTATTTGTACACTACTTATATAGAAATACTTATAAAATAAGGAAAAAAAAATGTACAAATGGATCTTCTTATGGCTAATGGCCCAGGCTAACTTTAGGGCAAAAAGAAGCTGTCAGCTTCATGTTTTTTAGTATATCCAAATATAAATGTTTAATTTTAATTACAAACAAGTAACACAATGATTCTCACCGCAGATGGGACACAAATACAAACCATCACTTTGGAATGGACTGCTCGTGCTGCGGCCACGGCCGATCCCTACCTCTGCGTGGTGTCGACGTGCGGCCGTGCCATAGTGCTGGCGCTACGGGACTTGAGGCCCAGGGATCCTAGTGTATGGTTGTTCATTCATTATTTAGAGATATTGCTGAGAATTGTGAGTGATTAATAAATGAATTAACTTGTCGGCTTAATGATGCTAGTGAGACGAGACTTAACATACACCTTATTTATAATATATTTAATTTGATTATTTATCCGCGGAAAATAAGTTGCATTTGTAGCGAATAAATTTAGGACGCTGACATAGCATGTTTACAAACTTTATTTATAGAATAATATAAATTATCGTGCAATACGCCTACAAACTGAATAATAAGTGAATTCCGAAAGCATTGCGTGTAGAGTGAGGAACTCAACGCCGCGCTTTGCCTCGACACCAGAGCGAAGAAATGAAAATATTAAATATTCCATTTTTTCGAGTGGGTTCTGTTATTCATATAATTATAATAGTAGGAGTAATAGGAAGTTATAGATTATATTATAATTTTTATATTTCGAATGATTTAATATATATCTTGGTATTTAACAGTCGGCTCGGTTAGCTCCCACTCGTCAAGCGGTGCCTCACAGACCTACAATACTGAAGGCGGTGCCCTATAGAGATCTGAGTGGCTTGTTTACTACGACCGATGACAATATACAAGTAAGTATTTTTTGAGGTTTTTTTTTATTTTTAAATGTGTTATGCTTTTTTTATTTATTTTTTTATGTTTGGAAAGTGAGTGGGTAAACTGATTTTCTTTATGGTTTGTCTTCTTTATGAATTTCTATTAACAAATGACGTAGATTGTTATAATTGAAAAAAAGTGTAATAAGTAACTTTTAGTAAATCAATTTGAAGGAATTTACAGACATACTTAATATATTTTTTTGAGTTTTAAACGCTTTAAATGAAACTTTAAATGGATTCGAGTAGTCTAGTCGTAACTATGGACCAATATTGGTATTTATAAAAATGTATAATACTTAAATATACGCGGTTTATTCAATTAAAGAGTTTAATTTAAAAGCCATTTTTTTATTTTACTTTTTAGGTAAAAGGCGAATTCACAGGTAAATCCAAAGGTAAAAACGTGAAAGCGGAAGGTTTCAAACCCGATACAGTGTACGAGCTGAATGACGAAGATGAGCTTTTGTATGGAGGAGATCAAACACCAGCCTCTATGGCCAGCGTGAGCTTATATTTTTATTAAATTATTAAAACAGGAAATTGAATATCTAGTCTTTATCTATCTTATTTCATGATCGTAGGTCAACAGGGAAATATAGTTTACTAAGTTATAATCACAGACATATGCAATAATTTTGTATGAAATGAAGTACAAAAATATTTTTTTCATGTTACAGATAATGTTAGCAGAACAATCTCTTGCTCGAGCGTCAAACTCTCGCAGAGTGTCTCGGTGGTGGAGGAAACCGGACCCTCGACCCACGTGGTGGTTGTTCGTGGTGAGGGACAACGGGAACCTGGAATTGTACTCGCTGCCCGAGATGAGGCTGTCCATGTTGATTAGAGGATGCGTTAGTGGAGAACGGGTGAGTTTTTTTTATAATTATTAAATAAAACACAACATAAATATTGGTAGTCAATACCTTTTTCTACTCGTTTTTCCTTTTTATTTTTTGTGGTTTTGTATGTACTCCGTTACACAACAGAAGAACAGGTTTCGCGATTATCGGAGTATCAAGTGTCTGTACATGCTGGCTGTTTGTTGGTGCATTTCCGCACACTAATATAGTCTATAAACTTTTCTAAATGAACAATTACAATTATTATTACCATTGGTTTTAATGATTGACTACTTGCTAGTTATGTAGAGTTCTTATTATTTAAAATTTTTGTTTCATAAAAATATGGTATTTCTTAGGCTTCTTGCAATAATTGGCTACTTCTCAAAAAAGCATATATAGCAAGGCTTGGTAGTATTTTGACAGTAATAATATTAACTGTTATCTTTAAAGCGTATTTTAACTTTTTTGTAAGGTCATTATTGGCCCTCAAATGTATAGCCATAAATCCAATGTTTCGTTACTGAGAGTCAAATTTGGCAAGAATTTTGTCGTGCCTAATATATGCCAATTTTCTATGATTCTCAACCTTCTACTTATTTTAATAGAAATGTAAAGCTTTTTGTATTTGTAATGTTCTTATTGTATTTGTAATATTCTTCTGTTTTATTTAATTACCTATCATAGATACTAGCGGACAGTCTGGAGTCGGTTCCTATACCCTCAGAATCGGAGGTCGGTGAGGAGGACGGTGAGGGGGACGGCGCGGGGGACGCGGCGGCGGAACGCCTGCGTGAGCTGCTCGTGGTGGGGCTCGGGCACAAGGGCTCCAGGGTGCTGATGCTGATGAGGTGTGAGGATCAGCTCGTCATTTACCAGGTAGGAGTGGGAGGGGGACATGCATGTAGACGTTGGCCACAGACATAGCCTACAGTTTGAGGAGAGTATAATGTTCATAATAAATTGGTATTTTTTTTGCTGAAAAGTCTGTTTGATAAAGAAAAATGCTGACCCATCCCATATTCGATAAGAAACTGTAGCAGTGATTTATGTCCGCGCTCAATTAAATAGAACGATTGGGGGTCTTGTTTTGATATGTACATAATGCAGCTCTCTTGTCATAAACGTATTTAAATAATTAATTTCAGGCATACAAATACCCTCGAGGCAAACTAAAACTGCGTTTTTCACGCATGTTCGTGTCTTTCCCGTTTGGATATAAAGGGGGGGTGGTCACATGTACCGATGACAGCTATGAGGCCGCTAACCTCAGAGAGGGGGTGCGACAGATGAGATATTTTGGTATGTATACTGTTTGTTTTTCCGTTTTAATGCTAAATTGCGGCGTTAAGTTCCACCACTCAATTCGCAATGTGATTGTCCTAATATACATAATTATATTAATAAAATAATATCACTTGTATCAGTTGCACTCGGAGTACAGCCGTGCGTCTGTAAACACGACGTTGATAATTTGGATTTCCATTTGAGGACATAAATGAATGAACCTGTATGAATATATAAAAAAACAGTATTTCTACTAAACAATCTATAGAACAAAGTAATGCATAAATATATTTTTTTTCCCAAAAATTAAAATATTTCATTTCCTCGAGTGGGAATCGAATACAAGCTGTCGAGTTTACAAATTCAAATTCGAAATATTCTTTATTTAAATAGACTTATAAGCACTTTTGAATCGTCGAATGAACATATAAACAAAAAAGCTACCACTGTTCGTTCGTTAAAATCGTAAGCTTGTGCCACGGCGCCGTCTAGCCTCACCCTTAACCGTAGATCATTAAAAACTTTTTAGTTTGAATAAAAAATATGTTCAATTTGTTGTTTTTTACTGTCTTCAGGTAATGTAGGAGGCTACAACGGTGTCTTCATATGTGGACACACTCCCTATATCCTTTTGTTAGGGGCTCGTGGAGAATTACGAGTGCATCCCCTATGCCCCGACGAGGGGTCGGTGTCATCCTTCGCGTCATTCAATAACACTAATTGTCCACAGGGTTTTCTGTATTTTAATGCCAAAGTGAGTTTTTAATATTTCTTTCTGTTTCTTTCACCATTGTATATTTAATTTCAATTTTAAAATATTTTTTGTTATTAAGTATGTTTTATTTAAATTAATATTATTTAAACTTTTACTGTGTTACAGTTATTGTAGTTTTGAATTTTTTATTTTAGTTATGTAGTTAGTATTTGACTATTCAAGGCGTTGGGGTCGTCCTATCTATACTATAATTGACTTCAGATAATTAAAAGATTTTTTTTTTGTTTGTTTGTTTGTGTTTGTTTTAAGCATTAAATTAAACAACAAATACAAACACAATTTGACAAATAAAATCTATTTACAGGGTTCTCTCCGCATCTCAGTTTTGCCAACTCACCTATCGTACGAGGCGGCGTGGGCGGTACGCAAAGTGCCCTTGCGTGAAAGTCCCCACGCTGTCACTTTTCACGCTGAATCTAGGACTTATTGTCTTGTCAGTTCTGTTTCTGTACCTGCTACTTCTTATTACAGGTGAAAAAACGTTTCTTTTTTTTAATATGCTTTATATGGTAGGAATATTTATTGTTTATTTATCTACATGCTGCTGTATATTGTGTTGAAAATGTGAAATTGTGTTGATACCATTTCATGGTGAATCAAGGAGTTATTGTTTTATAGTTTAAAAATACAGAATATAACGTAATATTATAATTTTTAAAACTACTTGGTCTCAAGTATAGTTAACTGAGTTCTTTTTATGTTTATTTTCCAACACGCTGTACTCTGTATATTCAACAGTTGGCATATTCTTTGAATTCAATAAATTGTATGTTGTTTAATATGAATATAATAATTCATATAATAATATAAGTAATATTTCGCTTACAGGTTCAATGGGGAGGATAAAGAGAAATCTAACGAGAATAAAGGAGACAGGTTAGTATATAAATAACAATGATACAATAGACCACTGTTTTGATTACAGGTCCAAATTCAAAATATTATGTATTTATTGTGTTATTTTACTAAAAGTAGCTTTTGCGTTCGAATGAAAGAAACATCCATTCTCACCAACTGTCATATTTGTTATATTGCCTTTTCCCACTTTCTGCCGAATTTTGGATAAATTTAGATAAATACTTCATTTCTTCGAGTACGGGTTGAACGTACACTACTAGTCGATTTTACAGTCACACTATGCCTTAAGCCTCGCACACTGTACTTGCTGGTCAATTGTGCAAATTGGATATAATTAGCATTTTTAATATATGATCCTACAAGATAATCAAACCAACCCACTTCACCAATAGCTTTTGTAGCGTACAAAAATTTTATTTCCAAGAGTTTACTTTTAAGCATTATATAGCTATAAACGAAAAAATTCTTTTTTAATATGTACTTTTTATCTTTACCCAGGTTCCCTTACCCCCTAATGGAGAAATTCTCCATAATGCTTTTTTCGCCGGTCTCGTGGGAAGTAATACCGAACACACGTATAGAATTCGACGAGTGGGAGCATGTTACATGTTTAAAGAATGTTTCTCTGTCTTATGAAGGGACAAGGTGGGTTTTTTAGGTTAACAAAGGGCACAGAATATTGTGTCTATAGTAAAATAAATAAATATTTTTTTGCAAATTTCTTTTGGTATTTATGTATTTGTTATATTGTGCCTAAAAACACAAAAAAAGACCCAAAAATTTCATGCATTTCGAAAATTTCTTCACTCTTTAGACACCATATTTACAAATTACACAAAACAATAAAAATACAGTAATAGCAATCTCTCGGAAAGTAAAATAATGAAGAGTAAAAAAAAATATTAAAATAAAATCGGTGTAATATATTTATTTTATAAGATGAATACATTTTAATCTTTCTTTACCTTTAACCTGTTGTTTTAACAGATCCGGTCTCCGTGGTTACATAGCGATCGGAACGAATTACAATTATGGTGAAGATATTACTTCTAGAGGTCGAGTAAGTATAATTTGAATAGTTGTATTTTTTAATACATATAATATATAAATATATAACAATTAAATTTAGAAATATATTTTGAGACGCTCGTGGCCCATATATGATCGTTGTGGAGTCGTTTTTTTTTTCGTTTCAACGAGGCAAGCTTCAGTATTGACTTCCGCGATTCAACATATAATAAACATGTAATACCTCGAAAATTCAGTGGAAAGTAGGGAACGGGCGCATGTCTTATTACTAGGTGTCAGTTCTATCCTGCTATGTGCGGGATACGACGTAAAACTGTAAAAATAAGGGTAATTAAGTAAATTATATATTTTTTGCAGATATTAATTTACGATATAATAGACGTAGTTCCTGAGCCCGGACAACCTTTAACTAAAAACAGATTTAAGGAAATATACGCTAAAGAACAAAAAGGGCCAGTTACGGCTCTCACTCAAGTTGTAGGTTTTCTAATATCAGCTGTAGGACAGAAGGTATGTTGGAATAGACTTTATAAAATATTTGCAGTTTTTAGGGTTTGTGCCTCAAAAAGGAAAGAAAATCAACGCAATCAAAACATATAAGCATTTATGCATAGTTTTTGTTGCATTTTATATGAAATTTGTCGTATAATCCTGGGTCGAATCCATACTTTTTATTGTGTAAGGAATTTTAAATAAATTTCTTTCAATTACTATGATTATTATAATTGTTCAGACAAAGTTCAATTTTAAATTCTATAATCCACCATTCATCTCAAAATATGCCACAGACTCTTAAATCAATTTAATTGGTGGAATCGTGAGTTATATAAAAGTTTGTTTATAAAGTACTAAATAATAAATAATTTATTCTTTCTATCATAGAATATAATTTTTCTATGATTATATATACAGGGAAGTGTAAGCAACACTTTAAATGAAACCACACTTAACTACTCAATAAAAGCCTTATATAATTAAAAAAATTAATAATTCCCATAAACAGTGATTTTTTTAAAGAAAACAAATAATGAAATTATCGTTTTAAAATAAAACGCCATTTGTAAAGTATGACATAAAGACGCACAGCAACGCTTAGTAGTATTTTTGTAGTATTATGTGTCTGCGTCATACGAAATACAGATATGAATAAAAATCGTGAAATGAAATAAAATCCTATGTCTAAACTGTTGAGGTATCTTGATTAATTTCTTTATATATTGGTTTAAAAAAAAATATCATATGTGCTGTTTCCGTAAAAGGATCGCTGATCCTTCCAGTCTGTATATAGTGTATGGTGGAAATAATAAATATTTTACTTGATTTCATTTTTTCCCCACAGATCTACATATGGCAGTTAAAAGATAACGAATTAGTGGGCGTGGCGTTCATAGACACTCAGATATACGTACATCGTATGTTAGCAGTTAAAAATTTAATTTTAGTAGGCGACGTTTACAAGTCGGTGTCTTTATTGCGTTATCAACATAAACAAAGGACGTTGTCACTCGTGTCACGGGATTTTAGAGCTGCCCAGGTATGTTTCTACTTTTCAGTTTCACGCTGTAACTCGTATGCATATAGCGGTGTAGGCTGATGGAACCCATTGTTAAAGTGGACGGAATGACCGACACATCCCTCAATTTGGAGATGATGAATTGTGGAATTTAAGGCCGCGCATTTTGTAATAGACTCAAATAGTTTAGGGCTTACTATTAAATAATACTAAACCCTTGGTCATACATATTAATAATTTTGTCCGCTTGAGAATGCAATACAAAAAAAAAAACTCTAAAATAACGGAATGCCTTAATACTAGATTCCCTGTTTCTTATATGCTACATGGGGGATACAGAGTGAAGCAATACATTAGTAAATAAATCAAATAAACCAGCTTCACGCTGTATTTCGCACTCAGCAGGGTAGGCAGAGGGAACGTAGTTTTAAGACACTCCATTCCCCACTTTCCGCTGAATTGTGGAGAGAAAACACGCAGTTAAGTGGCAAAACTCAACGCCGCCACATACTTGATATTCAGTAAAAAACTACTAAAATAGTATTCCATACTTTATGAAATAAAGGTTATAGGAAAAAACGATTATATATAACTAATTTGAACCTTTCAGATCTACGATATGGAATTCATGGTAGACAACACGAGTCTGGGTTTTCTTGTAAGCGAAGCGGAGGGGAACTTTGCCCTCTTTATGTACCAGCCACAGGCAAGAGAGAGCTATGGAGGTAAGTGGAGGGGGAGTGGAAAGAGGAGGGGGAGTGGGGGGAGAATCAAACTACGTAGTCTAAGTACTTAGTAGAGTCGCTCTGGAGTTGAGTTTTCTGAATTTTTGCCCATTTTTAGCTAGCGCTTGGGAAGAAGATAATCAAAAGTAAGAAAAATACTAAAATCACGGTATCATCTCCAGGCCACTTCAGTGCGGTCACGATTCGTCTATCGTACTCTATCGAGAGATAAATTAATAATCTTATAATATTAAATATTATAAACATGCCTGTTATAATTTAAGTCAACGTTGTGGGCGTCATGACGCAGGGGCACAAGCGTGTGATTCTTAACGCAAAGTTTGTGGATTCGATTCCCAGGGAAATTAAATGTTTATTATTTCTATTTTCTCACTCTGGTAACAAGTTAATGATTGAACCAATAAAATGAACATAATTGAATGAATTCAAAATATGTTATTAATCAAACCTCTTTAAATTTCAGGTCAGCGCTTAATAAAGAAATGTGATTATCATTTAGGACAGCAAGTGTACGCCATGTTCCGTATAGCTGCGCGCGCGCCGCCCTCCGCCAAACTGCAGCGACACGTTACTATGTTTAGTTAGTATCTACACAAATCGAAGTAAATTGATGTGTCTGTTTGTGTTTGGGAAATAACCGTGTTTTTTAAGTACATATTAGTATTTATGTAATACGAAAAACTATCAAACAATTTTAAAATAAACATTCTTTTCACGCTGTAACTCGTATATAGATTATACATAAAGTACATAAAGTACTATCCGACTTCCTGCTAATATTATAAATGTGAAAGTTTGTGAGGATGGATGGTCGTCCCACTTTCACGCAAAAACCACGACACGGATTTACCTGTAACATTACAGTAATATAACTTGTTCATCAGAATTACAAATAGGGTATAAATTATGTAAAATTTTGTATAATTTGTCTATAATGTAGGTTAGGTAGTTGATTTAAGCGGGTGAAGTCGCATGCCAGCCCTTAGTATAAAATAAATGTGAAATTTATGCACGTTTTTGCCTTAAAATGATTAACATCGAATTATAAAATAATATTTTTTTTTATTAACAGCAACTCTGGATGGCGGTCTCGGTTATGTCTTTCCTGTATCAGAAAAAGTATATCGTCGTTTGTTAATGTTGCAAAACGTTATGAATAATTATTGCTGTCACATCGCCGGCTTGAATCCTAGGGCTTATCGGTAAGTTAAAATATAGATTTAATATATTTTTCGTTATAGCTGCACATTGTATTCCGCATATAGTTGGATAGATAAGAGGGTACGTAGTGTTAAGACACTCCGCTTCCTTACCGATGAATAAAAGGATGTTTGTGGGTTACGCTATATCCCTAGCGGGATAGTCAGAAGGAGGGAACGCCAAACGCTGCGGTTTCCTCTTTCGCCTCGTCCACTGTCATCAACCTCTTCATACTTGCCCTCCTCCTGTGAGAGGGTCCTTATGTTTTTTACATGACTTTTCTCATATATCATCGATACTGTGGATTCGAAGGTAAACCAAGGTCTGTACCTATCTTTTTATGAGTTATGTTATTATATTATATTATGTTAACATAATAAAAGTTTTTTATTCTTGCTGTATTCAGCATATAGCAGGGCTTCAAATCGAGATATCGCGTATAGAGTGGCAGAAGCGCGGTGTTGAGTTCCGCCACTCAGCATGCAGTGCCTCCAGAATTCGGCGGAAAATGAGGAACGCAGTGTCTTAACACTTGGTTTCTTCTGCCTACCCTGTTGTTTGTGGGGTACAGCGTGAAGCTGAGTGGATGAAGTCAACGTCGCTTTGTGTTGTCACCTGAGCAAGGCAAATAAAAAATCTCCTGAGTAGGATATAATGCCACAACAATGTATGGCAGAATTTTCGAGACAATTTCGTGTTCAGTGGCAGAACTCAAGGCTGAGCGGTTGTCTTAATACCGTTGTGAGAATTATATATAGATAGAAATAGTACATTGAGACGAATAGTCTAGCGCTGTAACTGTGTTATACCTTAGGTGGCCTAAATGTTTTACCTAGTAAAAACTTCAAGCCTTTTCAAATATATTTTTTGTTATTTACTGATGGTATTATAATATTAATAAAATTTTGTATTCTTATTACATAGTACATACAAATGCGCGCGTCGCCAAGTGGGCGGGGGCGCGGCGCGCGGCATACTGGACGGCGACCTCGTCGCTCTGTACACTTGTATGTCGAATGCCGATCAAGTTGATGTAAGTGGGTTGTATTTATACGAGTAGTAAATAAAAAGTATTCTTCAATAAGACCTGGTTAATCTATATATATAATAGATGTTCCCACTCTGTGATGCTCTGATGCGTCTATGACTGAGATATAGACGCACACAAAGCCGTGACCGTATATGTTAATATTTTTTACACAATGTGGACTACATGAAAACTATTCATATGATGTGCCTTTCTTAATATATGGACTATTTAATGCTAGATATATATTATTATTATAAATCTTATTTATTAATGATTTCTGATTATTATTTCAGATCGCAAAGAAGATTGGTACAAAAGTAGAGGAGATATTAGCGGATCTCTACGAAATAGACAGACAGACGGCTCACTTCTAATTTTTGAATCAATTTGTGTAAATAAAATAATTGTTTAAGTGGTTCATTGTTTTATTTTGTTACCATTTTAACTTAAATGATTAAGTCATTTAAAATGTTTATATCTTAAATTTTTTGTAATAAACAGCTTAGAATTATTTCATAAATACCTCAGCGCCTTCGGCCTTCCGCCTCAGCGAGGAAAATGAAAATATTAAATATTTCATTTTAATGAGTGGGAGTAGAATTCACAACCTATTGTGTCTACAGCCGTACACTTGTGCCTTTTCACCGCGACTGGCTTCAATTTTGTGCTTTGTATAATAATATATCTATGTAGAAGAAACTTCTATATAATTGACAGGGACAGCGCATAACAGGAAACGCGAAGAAGTAGCTGGTTCGCAGTTTTTAAATATATTTAAATTATTTTTATTTCCCTACCCTGGAAATACAACTTAACCCGAAATGTCATGTTTAGGAATAAAAGACGTGAAACGCATTGTATTGATACTAGATTTATAACATAAAACTTTATGTCCATATAATGCATCTATAATCATTGCGCTTAAGCGCATGTCCACGTTAATAACGCAAATTCCTGAGAAAGAAAGTAAATTACTTTTTTCTAAGAAAACATAATTAAATTTTTTTACATTATAAAACGTCGTTTCCTTTCATTTTTTTTCATTTAGATAATATATATAGATAATACACTTCTATACAAACGTAAAGACAGGCACTTCAATTGTTTATCTTCCTGATTCAGATCAAATCTACAATTGTTAGGTACGTACCGCTGGGTACGGTTAACATAAAAAATAAGTATAGTTACCATGTCTAAGCTTATGGAAGTTAGACAAGTAAATTTTAGTTAGGGCAATCTTTCTTCATTTTTTTAACATTTGCATGGCATGCTTCTTATAAGACCGGACGATTAAGAATATTTTGTTAAATATATAAAATTTCCAGAGCAGAGATGAACATGCAACCATTTTGCTGTTAGGCTCTATTTGATTATGTGGTTATAAAATGGTATTAAATTAGCATTTTTGGGGCTCTGTTCACCGAAAATATAAAACGAAAACCTTATAAAAATATTACAAGCTTTTGTTTTTTTAGTTTTCAAGATTAGTGCATATGTCTGCAAAGTTATGTTCATTTTTTCTTGCTTTTCGATGATTTACAATACTATATATTAGTACGGAAACCTCGGTGCGCGACTCGTACTTAACCGGTTTTATTTTATGTTTTCGTAACAGATTATTTTACCCATTTTCAACTAAACATATTGCAACCAATATAATATAAAATTTTTATAATTATTTCTCTATAAACAATTTTTTTTGTCAACACTACTTCCATGCATTCAGTTAGTTTAGTTCCGGTAAAAGTACCTGCGTCTTATGTAAAGAGCATTAAGGTCGTCTTGTTTTTGTTACAAATTACTAATGGACGTGTAATGGTTATGTAACTTTAGTTACAGACGAAACAACGCAGGACGTTAGTTTGAAAGGAAATTATTAAAAAAAAGAGAAAAAATATCTAGGCCATCGTGGCGCAGTGGCACAGAGAACAACTGACGGCTGTGATTTCGATTTTTACTTGGGGGGGGAATGAATACTTAAATATTTTGATGAAATCGCACTTGTAACAGGACAATGCGCGATGTTGAATTTCACCAATGATTTTACTTGAAATTTCAGTAGTTTCTCAGCATTTCGTCGGAAAGTGACGAATGGAGTGTCTTAACACTTTTTTGTTTTTTTTTCTTCTTACTGTAATAAACCTAACAAGAGATTTTCTAAATGACCACTATAATTTGGCTGATTCGTCTCGAAAAATCAAGCAAGCATTATATACGCTTCCAATTAGGTCTTATATAATGTTCATGTAACGAAATTACTAAGTTCAGTATTATTATAGCATCTTCTTTATAGTTATGAAATATTATGTATTTTTTTTTAACTTTAAACTATTCCCACATATAGGTCGGCAGAAAAGACTGGAAACGCGACAGGCTATGGGTTCGATTCCCACTCGAGGAAAAGAAATATTTAATATTTTCATTACCTTATGTTTCTGATAAAGAAGCGTGGCGATCCCTGATTCAACACTTTTTTTTGTGTTTCTAAATTCAAGATTTTGCACCTTCAGAATTTGGTAAATCAACAATAAATAACAAAAAAGAGTTAAATAAAAAAAAATATTATAAATAAAATACAATCCGACTGCTTAAAATTAGAAAGAAAAAAATCAAGACCATTGGGATTGACAGTCAGGACCTGTAATTCTTCGAGCCCCGTAAAATTTAAATAGGTTCAAGTCGTCACTGTTAAGATTTATCGTGGAAAAGTGAGGCGGTGAGAGATGTAGGGGGACACCTCGTTTGACCTTCGAAAACACAGTATTAAAGATTCTAGCGGAAAGTCAGTTAATAAGCATGAGGGGCGTCGGAGGGCATGTATGAAGAGGTTGATTACAATAGACGAGGCGAAAGAGGTATGGAGACCGTAGACGGGAGTGTCTCCGTTCTCTCTGACTGCTCCGTTAGGGATACAGCGTGAAGCTATATATCTCTATATACGCTGTAATTTTAGGCTCTTCTTTTCTCAACTATCGTGTGCATTTCGAGACATTGCACATTAAGTGGCGGAAATCAACGTTTTTCAAAAAAATCTCGACGGTTGTGGCACATCTTACTTGGGAGAATATCCCCGAGAGAGTAGAAATCTAACCCACAACGTCGTGTTTACTGCCAAACGGTGCGCCTCTAAGCTTTACCTATGGTTATATTATTTCTAATAACTTCCGGTACATTGATCGTTAACATAAGCCATCGCTTAGAGTACATAGTACGAGTATGTATATAATAATATATTATATTGTAAGGTACTAAGTAATATCGATGATATAATTTCCTCTCTCTAAGTATCTAGGTAATTGCCATTTTTTTATCATATCCTATAGAATTTACTGAAAAAAGGCAGAGAATCAACACTCTTCCCTTTTGCACCTTATAATGATACGATACGAGGGTAATATGTTATTACTTCTTAGCTTTACGCTCTACCCCGTGCATAGCAGGGTTGGCAGCTCGACGATTCGTTTTCATTAAGGCAATTTCGTTTCCCATTGTCCTTCGAATTCTGGAGGCATTGCGTGTTGAGTGTTGAACTGACACCGTGCTATACCTCAGGTCGGGGAAATAAATACTATTAACTATTTCATTTCCTCGAGTGGGAATCGAACTTACAACCCATCGAGGTTACTGTCGCACTCTTGTGTCTTTCGAGGCACGATTGGCATAGCTATTGGTGACGTGATTAATCTTATAATGGTTAATTTTCTATTGAACGCAATGAATGCTAATAATGTTATATTAGCTTCACCTGTACACGTAGTATATAGTCGAGTGGCAGAGGAAACCTAGTTGTAAGACAATTTAAAGATATTTCGTGTTGAGTGGCGGAACTCAACGCCGCACTTTATCCTGCGGCCAGGGTTAGGAAATGAAGTTATATTTTTTACGGATATTAATCTAACCACACATAAAGTACAACATACACCTTTAAGAATTAATATATAATTAAAAAAAGAGTTTTTAATATAACATAAAAAACAAGCATATATTGTTTTTTGCTGAGCTCTAGCGATGGTAGTATATAATAAAAAAGGTAAAAAGGCATTTTACCTGTCACCGACTATAAAAGAGCGGCCGACGTTGCATTTACTATCAGTCTTTCAATTCTAAACCAATCAGAAATGTGTTCTCTAAGGATTTGTGTGAGTGATACAGTTAGTCAGTTACGAATTAGTTTAAGTGTATTGTCGAGCCGTAGTGCGTGGGTTCAATTCCGACTAAAGTTATTGAAATATTGAATTTCTCTCTATTTCATTTTGTTGATAATCAACTCACTAGAGGCTTTGTGATTGTGAATATTTATAATATTATCCATTTTTTTACCAATATTTGTAATAATATGGTATACCTGAAAAGATTGTTTGTTTGAACGCGCCAATCTCAGGAACTACTGGTTCGGGTGTAAAACTAAAGCCTATATTATATTATGTTAATAATTCCAATGCTGTACTGTACCTCCAATTAAAATTACCACGGACACAATATGTTTCATATATCATAAAATAATAACTAAAATTTCTTCGTTATTTTCATTATACCAGGCAAGCTACTACAATAAAAAAAAAACAATTTAACCAACATGTATGTACATGCTGTATGACACAAAAACATGGACATGCATAGTGTAGCTACAGTGTCTGTCGACACGAGTTAGTATAGTATTGTCGGTGAGTCGTGGCCACATTGAATTTAGCTGTAGGTGGCTGTGCAGATTTGATTTTACGATTCTTCTTACTTTTAATTATTTTGGTCCTGAACTTTTTTGTGGCCACGACTCGTTGACCGTACTGTAAATCAGTGTTGTGTTTAATCTCGCATTTCCGCTGACCTCGTCGGAACAACGCGCGCCGGATATCCGGCGAACTGTAAAAAGCTTTAGAACATTACCCACTTTATCATTATAATAATGTGTATTATATTTGTTTATTATTATTTTAGTTTAGAGGTTTACAGATTATATATAGGAAGGATTAAATATGGGTAATTCGGAAAATTTCTTACACTTTTTAAAATATTGCAGGAGACGCTCATATTAAATATTTCTAAATAGTTCTGATACAATTGACATGTTTCATTTTAAAAAATGTATAATAGTTAATTGTGTCATTTGCACTGATTTTTTATTTAACCTCTTAAAGTACACAGAAATATAGAATCCGAACAACGACTCGTCTTATAAAAAAATAATGAGAGCAATACAAATTTAATTTAATATTCTCATATAAAAACGGTTAAATTAGTGTATAAAATTATAGGGCGTGCACAAAATGAAGCACGTTTGTCCTTATAGCAGTTTTCTTCTTCTGAATAAAAATATTCGACTATGACTTTGATTATAGGTATTGGCAGCGGTGGTGACGTCATCATTGGCTCACCCACATCACGAATTACAACAACAACAACAACAACAATGGATGCCGTACGACAATAACTTACAACAGTACTTACAACAATATGATCAACAGGTATATATTTTAGATTAAATAGTATTACAAATGTATATTCATATGAATATTGATATTATCAAATAAGATATATTGAGGCCAATCGTGGCGCAGGGGTACAAGGTGTGATTGTGAGTTCGAACCCCACTAGGAGATGAAATATATATTTAAATGTTAATTTAAATATATATTTAAATTTTACATTTCCTCGCTGTGGTGTCGAGGCAAAGTGCGGCGTTGAGTTCTGCCACTCAACACGCAAAGCCTCCATAATTCGGCAGAAAGTGGGGAACGGAGTGTCTAAACACTAAGTTTTTGCTGCCTAACCCTGCTGTGTGCGGGATACAACATGAGGCTGATTAATTTAATTTTAATTTATAGATAAGTATATTATTGGTTCGCTCTTTGTACATATGTACTGTAGTAGTTGTAGTCAATTTTGTTTTATATATTCTCAGGAGAATGAATTATTTACAATTTCTAACTCTAGTAAAAAGATAAACGAGCGAGGTTTAATAATTTCTTAACATGAGGTTTCCGCTGCCTGACGGAATACAAAATTATAAAATAGAAGACAAATATTATTATATATATATAAATATTATATATCGTATATATATTATATATTATACCATTACTATATATAATAATATACTTAAACAGCCCCCTTATATTAATGAATAGGATCCGAATATAAAATTAGTATAGGCCACTTGAGCAATAAAAAAAAAATTCAGTTCTTTATAATTTGCGCTTATAATAAGGTATACCAAAGCGAAATTGACTAAAGAAAAAAAATAACATAATAGGTTACCTTGTATTGACAAATTTGGTATAGAATTTGGCGAAACCTAATACAATATGACACATGATTTAAACGGACAAAGCGAACGTTTTTATAAATATAGTATAGTCATTGTAGATAAACCAATTTAATAGAGTTGTGATCAGTTTCATAGAATATTTGAAAAATAATAATATATTTACTAGTAAAAGCCGTCGTGGCGTAGTAGCACAGCGTCCGATTGCGAATCTGACTATGTAGGTTCTATTTCCACACAAAGAAATGAATTGTTTACTTTTTCTCGCTCTGTGAACAGCATAATGTGCGGTGTTGAGATCCGTCACTCAGACTACCCTGTTAAATGCGGGATACAGCGTAAAACAAGTCTATAAGCTTCGTGTTTAGATTATAACATATACAATTTAACATCTACCCGCAAATATATTTAACATTTTCTTAAATATTAATATAAACGGCCGAATAAATGGTAAAACATTGAACCATAAAGACGCTATTTCTACATAGAAATCACATTACGATACGTAACTGAAAAATACTGATATTTTAGCGAAATGAAAACGTGGTCCATAAAGAGGGTTACGGCGGGCGAAGCTGTAAAATTATGTTATTATGAGCTACAGGTGCTTTATATACCTAAGTTATTATTTTTAAGAAGAAAATTGGTTAATACATGTACAATGTACAGGTACAATATAAAAAATAGCTCCATGCATATGCTCCCTGCATAGAGGAAAACGAGGTATAATCTAGTGGTTAAACACTCCTTTCTCGGCTTTTCGTCGTTTTTCACTTGCGTATTGAGTGGCGCAACACAACGTCACGTGTTGCCTTTCCAGAGCAGGGAAATCAATAATTAATTGCGATGTAAGCGTGTGTGGCTATTGCAGCGCGGAGCACAAGCGACTGTAAACACGACGGTAGTGGGTTCGATTTTCTCTCAGGGGATTTAAAATATTAAGCATTTTCATATTAGATAATATTTATTCCCATTAGGTTCCCAGGTTCTTTTTGCCTAGCATGAAAACATATTCACACCCTACCCCACTGCGCCACGATGGCTCGCAAAATTTTCATTATCTATAATCTAAAATTCTCATTAGGTAGAGGTAGATAGATATAGGGTAAAAAATTAATACATAAAAAAATATGCAAAAAAAATCTTTAAAAATAACCGAACGCTCCAATCTATTGGTTTAGATAAGAAACAGATTTTGTTTAACGTCGAGAATGAAAGGTGTATTGAAAGTATAATTTCTTTTTGTGGTGATTACAAAACCACCATTGACTGTAACGTACTCGCACCTACATACAAACGTTTATTATAAATTGATCTGTTAATAATTCTGAATCCCTTTTACAATGAACTATCATTGAAAAATTTTTAGTTTCACAAGTGATATGTTATTATTTAATTATATGTAATGTTACATTAAATACGTGGATTAAAATAAAGTGAGATAAAAAGAGTTGCATAGAAATTAAGCGAATTCGTTATAAATTACTTATCCATACACCCCAAAATTAGCGATAGGTACACATACGTATGTATTAGACGTAGCAAATTATTTTTATAATAAATAAATTACAACATACAATGAACTGATTGTAATCTACTGATACTTCAGTTTCATTCATAATCTATGTAGATTCTTTTACTTTTTCATGTAACACGTAGTCCATTATTTAGATAAAATAAGACCTAGCGGACTAAACAAGCTTTCTCTAACGATGACATAACATAATTCAAATATAAGTGTTCTAATAAAAAAAGCAAAAAGCAAGTAAAATATTTAGTACGTCTAACTAACCGTTATGCGGAACTTGCGCTTTTTTAACCAGTTATAAAATAAAAAAGTTAAATTTAACTTCACGCTGTACATTGTTGGTCTAACGATTTCTTTTTATTTTACTTTTGAACTAACGATATGATTTCTATCCGTTTTCTTACGTAAGGCGTTCTCAATGAATTCAATATTATGGAAGTTAAATTAGATTTTTATTAGTTTTATAGTTTTTTTTTTAATATAATAGTTTTATGTATTATATGATATGAGTAAGATCAGAATGTACGGGCAAATATTTATATTGAACCCAAAACTGATCTACTTGTTTACAACTTTGATTTTGTAATATAATATCATATACGGAATCGATATGTGTACCTATATATAGATATGTATATAAAAAATGTATATCTTTTACAAACTTAAAGAATATCACTTACAAAAAAATAATTATTGCAGTTACAACCAAGCGAGTACTCCGGTGGTTACGACTTCGGCGGTGGTGAATCATCAGACCACGGGGATTTCGGCCACAGTTTCGGAGGACACGACTTTAAATCACATTCTTATCCCGTACACCAACATATAGAGGAAGAAAACCCCGAGCCTATCAAACATTATAAAGAAATAGTTGTTCCAGTCCCCAAAAATGTTGAATTTAAAATTCACCAGCCTGTACTTATACCTGTACCTCACCCCGTTCCTATCCAAGTACCTGTTCCTAAAGCGGTAGTCATCCCAATTATTAAGGAAGTATCTATACCGGTCGAGAAGTCTGTTCCCTACCCAGTAGAGAAGACAGTCCATGTTCCCAGGATCAAGGAAGTGCCTTTCGAAGTCATCAAGCATATCATCGTACCCGTTGAGAAACCAGTGCCTTTTAAAGTTCCAGTTTACGAAACTATTATTCACACTAAAAAGGGTTCTCATAAGATTTAATTTGCAATTATTTTGTCTAAAATTTCTCTGTCATTACGAATTATTTCTTTCAGTTTTTTAGGAAATTTCATTAAAAATCTATATAATATAGATAATTTTGCTTATGTTTTGTATATCCGCCCGCCGTTGGAAGTTATAATTTATCGTTTTTGTTGTTATTTGTTGTTGTGTTTGCTAATATTGTTTCTTGTTGTTGTTGCGTGTTTGTGTTGTAAATATTGTTAATTATTTATAAGTGTTATAATAAAACTTCTATATAACAAAATATTTAGTTTTTATTTAATAATAATCAAATCAATTTCACGTTGTATCCCGCACACAGCAGGGTAGGTAGAGTTAAGACACTCCGTTCCTCACTTTCCGCCGAGCTTTCCGAAGATATGTATGCAAAATGTCTACTTTCTTGACTTAGCATAACGAAGGTCGGATTTGGTGCCTCGGCAGCCAACTAAAACGTATTAGATATTAGTATAAGGTCCTATTAAAACTACAGTCGATGTGTTGTGGCCACTATAAAGTCAGGCTTTCTGAACTTTTTCGCATTATTTACTAGTAAAAAATTATGAACATAAAAACTATAAATTCTTCTGCACAGCCATCTTCAGCTAAATTCAAGGCGGTCAGGCCTCGCCGATTGTACTATACCTTCGCAGAATGATAGTAGCATTACAAGTGTCACCAACTCTAGTTAGTTAGTTAGTCAGTTATAAATGAAATAAAAGCTAAAGTAATACTAAATAAATAAAAAATACTAAATAAATAAAGTATACTGAATAAATCGTACAGTTTCAAAATGGACATATATTTTCTATTAAAATTTAAAGTCGAAAATATAAAACAATATTCATAATATTTTCTTATCGCTTGTCGTTTCTTCGTGTCTGAAGCGATTTTTAGCACTTGAGTGTTTTCTTTTTTGTGTATTGGAACTGCCTCTGGAAATGATATGAATAATGATATTTATTGAAATAGTCGTGCCACAGGAACACAAACGTCACTGTGTGTGTGACTATAAACGCGGCGGTTGTGGGTTCAATTCCCACTCAGGGGAATGAAATATTTAATATTTTCATTCCTCGCTCTGGTATAGCGTGAGGAGCGGCGTCATGTTTTCTCAAGATTACGGCGGAAAGTAGGGAACAGAAGTGATTCAATGAGGACAGAGTGTCTTAATACTAGGTTCCAAGATTTCTTCTGCATGCCCTGGTAAATGTGGCATAGAGTGTGAAACTAAAAAAATATACTCTATATACCCAACGTTTTATATGATCTTCTATAATACTTACACATTTCTAGGGTTTTACTTATATTTTAACGTCAAAATAGCTAGAAGATTCTATAACTTAAATAAAGACAGAGTCTTGTATCTAATGAATTTCTTCGTAATTTTTAAATACTATCCTTGACAGAGTGGCGTTTAACGCCGCTGTTCCTTATTCAAATCAGACTGGTACATCACAAAATATGTTTTATTTTTGGAAAAAATATGAAATATATTATAAAAAATACGTACTTATGGGATATGAAAACGTTCAATATTTTAGCCATAGGTGCTTCCAAGAACAGGTGTAACAGTAAACTAAATATGTTTGACATCACGAGGACACCGAAACTAAATAATAACTGAAAAATTAAATATAAAATTGGTAAATAATATAAAGCTAACTACTAGTTCAAATTTAGACTTAAATCGACTTCGATGACGTTAATCAAGCGATTAACGTAATGGAACCCCATGTATCCCACTGTACGACAAAAATATTAATTATTTTCTCAATAAGGAATCGAACCCACAATCTGTCGCGTGTACAGTCACTTGTGCCACTGCGCTACGATGCACCTAAAAAAAAACCATGTATTTTTTTAATACATATGTGAATGGATGTAGGAATATTAGAAAAACTTACCGATATATAGACGCTATACGTGAACGGCGTTCTTATTGTGGAAATGGCAAACGTGAAAACAAATGTGTGTAACAGATAAACACCATAAGATAACTTGCTCATTGGCACGAAAGCGTTCCATGTGAAGAATGTGTTCATTAAAGCTGTAATAGGATACCACCATTACCATATTATATATATGTACAGGAGTAACTAGACCGACGGAGTAACGATGGTTTATGGGTAGGGGACTTTAGTGCCTATTTATTTCACCCCCATGAATTAATATATACTCTCAAAATCTTAATACTCTCAAAATATTAAATACTTAAGATATATTCTTAAATAAATATTACTTTTAAATCTACTCACGCACTGTACCATACTCGCATATCATTATAATAGCGGCGATGGCAGCCCCCCACACACTTCTATTCAATGAAATGAAAATCGCCGCTTCCAAAGCATTGTAAGGCCTGTCTTCGTCATGGAACGCACTTCCCATAGTCATCACTTTTGAGATTGTAAATAAAGCTATAGAGAACCCTACGACTGACCACAGCTGGAAAATATTAAAATATATTGAATTAGGTCACAGAAATCAAATAGTCTAAAGACATAATATGATGACATTGATTTCTTTAATATGTGAAAATATTCAAATAAACTAAAATATATAGGAATTAAGTTTGTTGTTTTTGAACTTAATTAGATTTACCTTAGGTATAATATTCCTGTGATTCATAGGCTTATATACAGATAGAATGTATCCCGCTATGACACCTACAAAGTGTGGGCCGGCTCTGAAATGACTCCACATGTAAGTGGGATTTGCGAACAAGGTCTTGCGATACTCTCTGATATTCCTAAAATTTACATAAAAACAATTAATTTTTGTTAGTAAGGCAAGTTTAATAGTATTTAATAAAATAATTTTTAAGATTATTCAATTCCACAAAAAAAATCGTTAGGTAAGCTCGAAACCAGGTTTTCTGTTCTGTATCTAGTTAGTAAAACTCTCGTATCATTTTTTTATCTCTTTTCTGATGTTAAGACATGCTTTAAGTGTAATTTAATTATTTCTTTGTTATTTGACTGTAGCTTCCTTCTTACAGCTTTCAGGCCTTTGTGCTGCGATATCGTGTTTAAGTGCTGCAGTATAGTCATCTCAGCATCATATAGCAGTCAAAATATCAATAAACAGATCTTAATATTATTTTTGAATGTAATTTTTGTTTAGCGCTTTCTTATATTGTACAAATTTTTAACCAACTGGAATTATCTTGTCTTGTCTGCCAGAATAATGCAAGAGGTTTCCAGATCCTATTTCTTTTCAATAGAAATAATATGGAATTATAAGGTTATGATAGTTAAAAATATTTATACTTTTAAACTATTAATTTGACTTTTACCAAGCCTAAGCTTAAGCTAAAAAATATATATAATTCTTGTAGCTTACTTTATATTAAATAATGGTGCAGGTGGCAGTTTGTGTTGATAAGCATACACTCCAGGCAAAATAATAGATAACAAAAATGCCATACTGAAAAGTAATATGCCCACGCGTTTATTTTTTGTGTAAATCCAGTATAGTATTGCATTCACTATAGTCAGATGAAAATCGCACGGTATAGTCCATAAAACGGGGTAACACTGAAATAAAGACTAATATTAGATTATTTTGTTTAGATTTATTAATATTTTTGATTAATTCATCATTATTATTTTTTGTGTAGTACGAGGTAGGGAGAATGAACTGAGAACGTTGAAACACTCTGTTTTTTGTTCCATATTATTTTGAGAAATTATGGGTTAAGAGGGAGAGTTAAAAGCTATATTTTGCCTTTTTACCAAACCAAGAATATTTATTAATTACTTGTTGACGTAAACATAAATAACAATAGAATGTTTTTAATTTTTTAAATGAACAGCTCATTGTTTCATTTACTTTTTAAAGATCTTTGTTACTTATAAAAGAATATTACTACGTATACTAATATATAATATGGATTCACTCATGGTAAATACTAGTATAAGAAAAAAATTGTATTTACCATATTAGTCGTGTCTATATAATTGCCCAGCATCAGCAAGTTGGCCCACCAGTTTTTATCACAAGCAGATTTTTCTGCATCGGCTAGCTTTGTATATAGTGGCCCTGAACCGACGTAAATTAAAACATTTGATGCAAACAATATAAATAATCCTGTTATCCAAAGAAGTCTGTAATGAAAACATTTCGACTTCTTTTAAATAAGATTTTCATTTTTTTGAAGCTCCATGCTATATCACGTAGCGGGGTAAGCAGAGGGCACTAGGTTTGGTAAAGTAAGATTTAGGTAAGGTTAGTCTATATAACGTTAAGTTAGTCGTTTAAATGTGACAGCAAAAATATAATTTAAGATTAAGTTGAGCTTTTTAAACTGCGCATTTTGAGTATACAATGCAGCGGGTAAATAAATAAGGGCAAGAAATATCCTAATATAACATCTTAGAAATATCCTAATAAAAATCATCGACCGTACTGAATATAAAAAATAACCTTAAATATCGCTTGAAAAGTATCATGAGTGGGTTAAAGTTCTTGATCTTCATTATTCCTTTCATGAGTAACAATCCGGACATCATGAGAAATGTGTCCACTAATACCTCGGAATGGTAGAAATTCGAAAATCCATATTCATTTATATCCTGTAAGAAAAAAAATTAATCAGCTTCACGCTGTATTCCGCACACAATAGGGCAGGCAGAGGGAACCTAGTGTTAAGACACTCCGTTCCACACTTCTCTGCCGAATTCTGAAGGCATTGCGTGTTGAGTGGCAGAACTCAACGCCGCCCTTGCCTCGACACCAGAGCGAAGAAATGGAAACATAAATGTAAATAAATATTTCACTTCCTCAAGTGGGGATCGAACCCACAACCGTCGCGTTACAGTCACACCCTTGTGCCGCTGCGGCACGACGGACTAAAATTAAATAAATAAAAAAATATATTCTATTTTAAAATTTTATATTATACGAGTATTCTTTCTATGATTATAACGTATTTTCGCTTCTATTAAGATATACGTTCTCCATTTTTCGCTGTCTTCGCGGCATTACTTATTGAGTGGCGGAACTCAACGCCGCGCTTTGCCTCGTTACCAGATCTGCTTACAATAATATAAGCATCTGCCAAGTTAGTTAGGCACTCTACTTACTGTTTCAATCTGTAAACTATTCGCAGGTATGATCCATAGTGCGACAAACCATATATGCAAGGCAACTATTAGTACACAACTGAGGGCCCGTATACCGTGCATTGTTTTTATATCCTCTTCGTCACTCCTCGTTAAATATGTCATATTTGTGTATAAATGTACTGCGTCTAATACTTTACCACCTGAAAAAAAAATGAAATGTGCATTAAACATTAAATTTTGATGTAAATTTTGATTGAATATATGTCTTGTATTGTGTAAAATACATCGATTAATTTTTTATTTTCTTATGTATATTCCTATATTTCTTATAATTTCAATCATTCATCAAAAAGGGGTGACATGAATAAAAAAAATTTACAAATAAGATTCAACAAAGAAATTCTTATATAGAACTTGGCTTGTATTTTTTCATCTTTGTGTTTCATGTATTAGTATAACAAGGAATGTGTTTGATTCTACTTACCGATAGAATTTGGATTACTGGACATCTCATCTTTTAAAATGTTACATATTATGATGATCGCAATAATTCCTAATAGAAATGTCCTGAAAACCAGTACATTATAATATATTATTACCAATCAATATACGAGTATACTCTTAATCTAACCAATTATATTTGACATTATATAGGTAGGCTTTATATAACTTTGTATTTTTTTTTTTTTTTGTATCTGCTTTGAATGTAATTAAATAAAATAAATCAGCTTCACGCTGTTTCCCGCATACAACAAGGTAGGCAGAGGGAACCTAGTGTAACACTCAGTTCTCCACTTTCTGTCAAATTGTGGAGGCATTGCGTTTTTTTTCAATTTTCCAGACATTATGTACTGAGTGCCGCCACTCATAGCCGAACCTTATCTGGTTACCATAGCGAGAAAATGAAAATTATTTATTCCCCAAATGGGAATCGAACCTAAAACCGTCGCGTTTATAGTCACACGATGTACCATTACTAGTAATACTATAATTTCCTTAACTTACATAACAATATAGTACCCCGTGGCATATTCGACGGAAGTGCCGGCGAGCTGGCAGTAGTCGACGCTTATGTCCACTTCCGGTAAGTTTCCAAGATGCCCGTCTTCAAAGAGGACTTTGATGAATTTCTGAATTGATTTCGTCTGGCATTCAGATGGCATGCACACACCTAGCGTCATTTCGTTGAATATCACTCCGTGTTTAGAAATTGACTGGAAATTAGAAATTAAATGGCTGTGATAAATATTATATAGGGTACGGGTGAAGGTACAAACAGACAAACATATTTTATGATTATGATTTTCCTTAAGGAGTGTGAGCTCCAAGAAATTCATCCAATCCAGTCCTTTGAAAGGCTTGCCTGGATATATGTTCGCCATTTTAAGAACGTTTTGCTACCGGGTTCCATCTATGAGTAATTATAGATAATTGATTGCGCAGAGACGGTATCTGGATAATGCGTAAAGGGACAGAGGCAAATATTAAAAACAAATAAATTAAATAAATTCCTCTGGACATAGAGTTTTTGGAGTTACAATTTCTGATATTTTTGTTTAATAAAAATTAACAAATCAAAATAATTGGGCCGTGTTTTGTTTAAAAAGTACTACTAAGTAAGTGTGTTGTTTGAATATTATGTAATATTAAGTAAACCAGTTTTTAATGACAATTAAAGTTAGAAAACGTTGCTCGAGGCTATTTAACACAAACGATGTTAAAAAACTTTACCAAGAATATTTATTTTAGGATCTTAATTTAAAAATTACATATACAAATTAATATTGACATCATTGAAAGTTGTAACTAGGTCGTCATGGCTTCAGTCCCACTCGATATCTACATATATTTTTATAACGAGCATAACGAATGCCATTCTCATTCAAATTAAGCTACTGTATCTATCAAAGATTTACATAAAAATTTAATGTACCGATATTGTTAAAAATTATGACTGACCTTAGTGTATACGTCTGCTGAACTGTGTGGATCAATAGATATTTTTTTAAATTCTCCCTTAAAAAACTTAAAATCAGCTAGGCAATATTGTGTTCTATACTCTGGATGAGTCTTCAACCACGGCGTCTTCATACATTGGTCGTAGTTGCCGAAATTGTATCTCGACCCGTAAAACAGTCCAGTGGAGCTTTGCATTGAGTCCCAAACTGAAAATGTTATTGACATTGTCCATGTCAGACATGTAGTCTGTGATAAAAGAGCAGAAAACACTAATATTGTTCATATATTCAAAATACTTATTAAATATATTTATTGAAAGCTAATACATAATAAACATATATTACTTACATTTTATGGTTTTTTTTTTGGTGTCTTTCATTGTTACCAGAGTGACGAAATGAAAATAATTTATGTCGTCTAATGGTAATAGAATTGTATATTTAAACATCGTCATATAATACTCACTCCATGTCGCCCATAATGTAGAATTTTTAACATTGGTCATAATATTAATTATTTTTCCATAGCACACATTTTCATCGGCCTCCCAACGTTCATGTTTCAGATTATTCATAAGAAGATCTATATGAGATATTCTGTTTCTATTCTCTGTTTTTAAAGATAATTGTTGCTCTGTTCCAGTGTTCGCTTTAGTACAAGCATCTTTTTGTGATAATACTTCATTTCCTGAAAATATAAGGACATATAATTAGTAAAAGATTTATGAAGCAAGAGTAAGGGATAAGATAGGCAGAAGGAGCTGACCTTCAAAAACCCAGTATCGTTAGGTAATATTGGAGGGTCGCTTAAAAAGAAAGAGGAACCCTTCAAAGGGTATATCTAAAAAGGTCGATGATAGTGAAAGATTGAGGTATGCAGAGACCGTACAGCTTGGCACCCCGTTGTTTCTATCCCTAGGGGTACCGCTAGGGGGTAGAGATAATCTGACAAATCGTTTTATTTACAAAATTTGTTATTAGTGTTTTAATATGGGTCTTTTAAAAATATATAACCGATATTATCAGTTAAATAGGTCTTCCACTCGAACGTAGGGACATAAAATCGAAGTGTCTTGTCTCTCAGAATACTCTGCTATTTTTGTAGTAAAATGTAAAGCTAAAAGATTAGTTAAAAAAGCAAATCTAGCTCTTTCAATTGGTATATTAAACGCCCGATTCCAATATTTGTAATCCGCCATTTCCTTAGTGGGTTAACAACTCTATTGATTACATGTGTGTTCATTATCATCAGAAGTGGAGTTGTAATCAAGTATCAGCTCAATCGGTCACAGGGAAGTGGATTAAACTGAGGTTCCAAAATTACTAACACATACATAAAAGCGTCAAATAAAAGCTTGTAAAAAATAAATAGATATTTCTTACTTATTCTTTAAAGGCTACAACTATTTTCTATCAAATATGAACTAAAACTGCGCTGTAGAGATAGAAAAGGTTAAAAATATCAATTTGTCACACATTTCCGAGTCGGAGAGGAAACGGTTCTGATTTTATTTGGAGATTTTGAATTATGCTGATCGTGTCAAATTTTTATCTATCCAAAACTTACATAGATATATATTTTCCCGACTGCTAAGAGAGGGTTATGTTTTTCGCGTGTATCTTGTATGTACGAGTATTTATGTAATATTCTTTCTTACCTCATATCATACATAATACATAATAAGATTAAGCGATATGTGAAAAAATAAAAGACTTGTCTTGATTAAGCCGGTATCGGAATACATTTGTCAAAGTTCAGCTGTCACGGAGTTATCTTTACACTTCTGACATTGTTGCAGTGCAGCGTAAGTAGAGGTGGTGCAAACGCTATATTGTCACTTCTAAATGAAATTATGAAAACATTCGTTTTGGGAAAAGGCACTGCTTCACACTTTTAATTTTAACCATTACTGCTATTGCTAAAAATATTTACAAATATTTAAAAATATTTATAAATTTGCAAATATTTTCATGTATGTGCACGACAAATGGGCGATTATCAAAAAAACCTTGTATTTCGATACTATTAAGGGAATAGAAGTTAATAGGGTTCTTCCGATTAACCTAAATTTATGAAAATCGACTTCTGGAATTTACCGGAAAACAATTGAAAACTACAACATTTGTGGTTAAATTCTAAGTAATAAATCAAAACCTATCGCGTTTACAGTCATAACTCGGAAGCTGCATATTAGGTATATACCTAATATGCAACTTCCGAGTGTTTTTCTGACATGTCTAAAAAAAAACTTACCAAATAAAATAAACACAAACACAAGTAACTTATTGGAACTATAAAGAATCATAATGTTTAAGGTAATTAACAATGAAATTTAAATGTGTAACAAAAAAAACTTATAAATTTTATGTAAATTAAATAATAAGTGTACAAGGCCAATGATTATTGCAGACTGTGCTCGTTCAGATAATATTTTGATGTTATATTGTAATATTGTAGTGTAGTGGGGTGGCATAGGTGTCACTTCGAATCCCAGTCAAAGTCTAAGTCTAAATCAAAGTCAAATAAATTTATTCAAAATAAGAAGTTCCATGTTTAAATTTTTGAACACCTAATGATCTACCACCAGTTCACTAAAGTTAACGCCGACTTCACAACCGAGAAGAACCGGCGAAAGAAACTCCGCAGGACTTTTTTAAAATCAATTCTACAAAAACACATTTAAGCATTTCTGACAATGATAATTTGAAACAGACTGGAGCATTTCATTCTCAAGGCTTAACATGGCCACAGGCAACGTTTAACACACAAACGTCGTCTTACAACTCTTTTAAGTTGTGATATAGAACATCTCTTCTTCTCTCTTCTTCATATCTCTCGAGCGTTTCCTGGGATCCTATTCCCACTCGAGGAAGTGAAATATTTCTTTACGTTTATATTTCCAATTTTCGAGGTCGAGGCAAAGCGCGACGTTGAGTTCTGTCACTCAACACGCAATGCCTTCATAACTCGGCAGAAAATGGGAAACGAAGTATCTTAGCACCAAGGTTCCCTCTGCCTACCCTGCTGTGTGCGGGATACAGCGTGAAGGTGAAGAAAAAAAAATCTTTTATAGTTTAAAATTAATAGTAATTATTTTAATAACTAGAAACATTGTTTGATAGGTCAAACAGTCAAGACTCAAGGTGGTTAATTATACTGTGCACTTTAATGCTTGAAATTTATATATTAATTATGTAATTAGATAGTAGTTGCCATGACGTAAAAAGCGAATCAATGTAGGCCGTTAGTATTTAATAAATTCAAGTCTACTAGAATAGAGTCTACTAGACTAGAGGCTGGTCGTGGCGCAGTGGTACAAATTGTGCTGCACAATCGACTGGTTGCGGGTTTGATTCCCACTCGAGGAAAGAAAATATTTATTTATGTTTTTATTTCTTCGCTCTGGTGAAGTCAGCCGTGTGGTCCCGGCTTAGAATAGGATCACCCTAGTACTGTCGGTGTCGTAAGAGGCGACTAAAGTACGTGTGGTAGAGTCACGTCGCCAGTAATGGCAACACGCATGGGCAGACTTGACCGCATTTAATACCACCCCCGGCATTTTAAACCGGCGTGAAGTAGTGGCCCTTGCCACTGCGTTTCGCATTAGGTAATGCCGGGCCCCGGTGCCCTTCATCTCCACCTTAAAGGCTGGCAACGCACCTGTGGCTCCTCTGGTGTTGCATGGGGTCGTGGGCGGCGGTGATCACTTGCCATCAGGTGACCCGGACGCTCGTTTGCCTTGTCCTCTCCCATAAAAAAAAAGTCATGCTAAGGTATTTTTTCGCTTTACTAAAAAGCTCCTCCCTCATAACCCGGTTTAATGATAAAAAAAAATGTGGGTGTGTGTCAGTGTGTTTCTATATTATAGCTACTACAGTACGTCCTCGTATATTCTTCAATTCATGATGCTTTATAAATATCATTGACCATACATTATTTTATATTTTCCTGAGGTACCGTTAAGCGGGACCCTACAACACTACCTACTTTTTCTTAAATATAGAAAGGGAAATACATAGAGTATAATAGTTGGGCGGCTGATTTTGAAAAAGACTACGTCAATTGTACATATATTGGTCATGAGAACTAGAAATTATATTAATTTCAAGAGCTAAACATTAAAATATAAAAAGAAAATATTTACGATGATAATATGTCTTATTATAGTAAGTTTTTTTTAATTTAATTTTTTTTTGTTTAAAAACACGGCGGCTGAAGCGATTATGGTTATTAGTTTTTTCAATAAAATAATGCAGAAAAAATAAACGTATACTCAGCTAAAATCACAAAAAATTGTAATCCAAGTTTATTTAAAAACAAAACAGAAGTTGAACTAATAGGTATAAAACAACAATAAGGTTATGCTCTGTCTAGATTTAACTTGTTTATATTAATATTTTTTTATCTAACCAAATTAATTTTGAATTTTAGTATAAAAATGTAAATAAGTAAGACTTTTTTGTAGCCCAATTTTATTTGCTTGAAATATAATATGCAGTAGTAATATAGTATAGATTAATATAATAGTTTATATATTAATATATAGTATATATTTATATGATAGTAGCAAATTTCCAAATAAGATAGGTACATGTTTGCATAGCTCCTTGCTGTTCGAAATGGACTAATTTCACAGACTATCAATGCTATCGGTATATAAAAGGATATGATAGGATAGAAGTGGCATTGAGTTGGTCACATATATAAACAGTATATGTAAACAACATTATTAATATAGATTTTTTATATTTTGTAAGTTTTAATCGCACACTACGGAAAGCGGAGTATTTAAAATATAAAGTCAATTTTATATTTTTATGTGCCGTGTGGAAGGTGAAACATATGTAATCTAAGATCATCTTGGTACGCTTACAGATTGTTCGTCTAATAAAGTTTTTTGCGAGTGTTTTTCTTGAGGACCTTCAACAGAATAATAACATTACTCGTAATTTCATGAACATCGCGACTGATGATCAATTGATGTTTGTTTTAATATAACTATAAGGAAGAATACATTTTTAGCAATGGCTGTTTGTGTACCATATTTGGTACACCATAATGTATCAATAGAAATCCCATAAGTATAGTTTAGTTCGACACGAAGCATTACAAGTGCTAGACATAGTGTTATACAAACATATCAATTTAAATACGTAGTGACTAACGAATAAATAAAGTATCTTTGCTGCGGAATAATGTAATATATATTAATTAAAAAAACAGAGATTAATTCTTTAAAGAAAAATAAAAGAAGAAGGATAACAAACAATAAACATATTTTAATTTATTTTTGGTGTTAATGAAAATGAAGCTCAATATATCAATAATGATGTTAATCATCAGACTTTTGGTATTATTAATACTAATTGTGATGCTCGGTATAATATCGGCGTTTTTGTACAGCGCTAAATACTGGCCAGATGTGTACAATTATATAAATGCAAATATAACAATCAAGAGAATATCCAAATTATCTGAAATAGAAAATTTGACAATATTCGAGGAAACTACCGATACAACAGTTGATATTTATGAAACAACAGAATTTACAACAACAGATATATATGAGAAAGATTATATTAGTTTTGAGGATTTAGGATATGAGAAACGTAAGAGAAGTGTTGAAATAGAAAGAGATTATAGTGACATTGCATCCAATACTGTTATAGTTGATTATGAATTTGATTTAGAAGACACGATCGTCGACATCCATGATTCGGTAGACGAAACTAAGTTAACGACTTCTGATATGACTGATGTAGAGCTAATTCCAGAAGTTCATAATAAAAGGCAGAGCTTAAAATACGTGAGTTATTTAGCTTTAGTTATTTCACGCTGCATCCTGCATGTAACAGAATAGGTAGAGGTTTAGCTAGATTTTTTCAAGATACCTCAACAGTTTTTTTTACTTCACGATTTTTTTAATTTTGTTAATTATATAAGGCTTATATATTAGAGTGTGTTAAAAGTGTAGTATCATTTAAAGTATTGCTTATACTTCCATCAAGTATATTTATAGAAACATTTCATTTCCTCGAGTGAAAATTGAGCCCATAACTGTTACTATGACACCCTTGTGCCTCTGTGCCACGACAGCCTTACTATTTATTAGATTAAACTAACAAAGAGTTAACAACATAAATAGCTGACAATTAAATATGAGAATCAGTGGTTTTAGGTACAATATTCCGTCCGGGAATTGCTCCGTCATTATTTATTTTTTTGAATGCTACGTGTAGAGTGGCGCAACTTAACGCCGCACTATGTCCAGAGCGGACTTATGAAAATAATTAATGCAAAACCAATCTTTCGGGTGTGGATCGAAACTACAAATATAATAAATTTAACGTAATTTGGAGTTTTTTTTAATTTTTACTGTAAATAATTAATTGTTTTTGTAGGTTTCATTGCAAATGTTTTTTTGCGTAATTAGATCATCTAAATGCAGAGAGTGACTTACTAACAACAAATATTTAACGAAGGGTCTTTCTTATAACAAACGTGACGTTTTTGCCATTTTATAAATAATGGTACGGAACCTCCCCGAGCCTTACTTATTTTACTTATATTTAAAAATGTGTTTTTACTTATATTTAAAATTTATTCTCATAGTAAAGTACATATTATAAAATAATATATATCTATTTAATAAAAATTACATTTCATTTAATAACATAAAATTAAGCGGGTGTTAATTACCTACCTAATAATCTTCGTTGGAATAAAATTGCGTCGGTAATAAATGGTGGTTTATTGTGCTTAAAATCATCAGAGCGTTGCGTTGTTAATGCTTTGAGATTTTTTATCTTATCTTTTTAACTTGAGCTGTAATGATTAAATAGTAGTAGAGTATATTTACTTTGTAAGGAGATTACTATTAGAAAAGTTATAAAATTTAGAAGGACATAGTAGCACAGAGGCACAGATCAATGCCCACTCGTGGGACTACGCTATTTTTAATAATAATATTTAATATTTTTAGCCCTGCGTTGATTTTCGACATGCGGGATACAGCGCGAAGCGAACTTTACACGGTGGCAGTAGATTCTATCCATACTCGAATGATTTTTGTAGCTTTATGCATACAGCAGGGTAGGCAAAGGGAACCTTAGAAGTTGGTATTTTGACAATCTTCTCGGTTAACGCACTCCGTTCCCTACTTTCCGCCAAATTTAATAGGTATTGCGTGTTGAGTGGCAGAACTCAACGCCGTCCGTACGTTGCCTCGATAATAGAGCGAGGTAATAAAAATATGGAATATATATTTCATTATTTTGAAACCTAACCTAATAATAAATTATTATTATTATAAATAAATAAATAAATTATTATTATAATAATTATAAATTATTATAATAATAATTTATAATTAGAAAGTAAGTAATATAATAAATTGTTGCATATTATCGATCAAGACACAAGTTCATTTTTACCTCAATTGAGTAATTGCATTAACAAGACATATTATTTTAAAAAATATACGCGTAATACAAGTATCTTATCAAGAATTTTTTTATTTAAATTTTGTATAATAAATTTCTAAGTATAGACCAAAAAAATTGTTGAGGCAGTGGCATATTTCCATTTTTACTGATTTCTGCTAACAAAAATTGGAGGAAAAGCAACTAAATTTCCCAACAGTTACTCAGTAACACAGTTAAGTCGGTCTTTTATTCAGTCCATATTCTCTGTCTCTGCATTTTGGGTGACGGAACCTAACACCGCGCTCTGCTTTATCAGGTTGAGGAAGCGTACGTGGCTTAATAAATTTTTTTTCCAAAAACAATATGAACCTGTAACCAAAGCGACTCACAGGTAAGTCTTTTTCAACTATGTACCGCTATACTCGTACCTAACTACAACTACATTACAAATATATGTATAGCTGTAATAATAAATAAATTGAGGAGATGTTTGCTCATGAGGAGATGCTTAGAGCTTCACAGCTCAAATGGGCTATTATCTCCATTGTCCGTAGTAATCTATCAAAGTCAACTTTGCCACGAACTTCTCAAGGTAAGGTGGTTTTGTAATAACAAACAAACAAAGACATATAATTTTGAACTTTAACATTTAGGAACTAAGATACAAAACTCCATATAATGTACGTTGTAAGCCAAAGCAATGTAATGAAGCCTGCATTTGTGTACTACCATGCACATAGTGATCACGTTTTTACCGAAGAAGTTATAATGAATCTTATAAATATTCAATTTTTTTTAGTACTAGTTAAAGCTAGGCTAGTGTTCAGTGAATGTGATACATATACGAAGTGTGTGGGTTCGTTTTTCAATACTTTTTTTGAGGTACCCGATGAGCTCGATATAAACGGCACAAATATCGCAGTTCCAGGATTCAAAAATGTTAATTTAGACGGTGTCAATTTATATAATATTTTAAGTAGTATCTCCGATTTCCTAAAAGATGAAGTAACTAACGGTTTCCACTTTGGATCTCCAGTAAATATATTTCACAAGCCCAATAATGATACAAATATATATGTTAAAACAATAGTAATAAAGGGTTTTGATAATATTGAAGAAGAAATGCTTACTGAAGATATTATTAAAAATTTGACCTTAAATTTACCTACCTCAGAGCCAAATAATAACGAAATCGTCCCAATTAAGGTAATTAATGAGGTAAACAAACTAAAGAATGAGAAAAATATAATAAATAATTTAGAAATAGATGAATATAATAAGAAAGTACGTGAAAATGAAATACCAGATTTTGAATTCGATGTAAGCTACGATACTGATGATGATAATAGCACGGATTATCCAATAATTGATTATATAGAACTGTACAAAGATACAACAAATGAATACATAGAATTCAAAGTAGAATCAACTACTGTTGGTAATATTGAAACAAGAGATGCAGTACCATATAGAGTAAATAATAATAGCGACGTAAGTAAATTGTTGAGATTTTCAAGGAAATGACAAAAAAAAGAAGCAGCTTCAAGAATTTTTCCAAAGGATATTCAGATATAGTGTTAAAACTCTCTTTCCTCTCAATTTCTAAGTGTTGAGTGGCGGAACTCAACTCCGATGTTTATCTACCAAATCGAGAAAATGAAAATATTTACCCGAGTGGCGATTGAAATCACAGGCATAGTATTTACAGTGAGCTACTGGTCTGTGTGTAATATACGAGTATAAACATAGAAAAATCCCGCAGGTATTACAACTAGCTATCTACACAGAATACCTACGGGTATCCCAGATAGTAATGTAGGCATCTACCTAAATAATTTTTTCTTGTTCTTTTTACTGGAATTGCTCAAATTCCAGTATATATTGCCTATTAAGTTGCGGATTTAAACGCAGTGAATTCCAAACATGTTTTATTTTTTGGGATTCGAACCCACAACCAACTAACTAACTGCGCCATTAATGCATCTTAATTAGATTTCTGAAATAGTAACTAATTAATCATATCATGGTCACGGTTTATTTTAAAATTATTGCGTATATACCTTCAAAGAGCGTGTCTATCTCCACCATAAAAACCGGCAACGTGCCTGTGTGTGTTTCCCCCGTCACCGAACGACACACACAGGCACGTTGGCATTGTCAAGGCCAGTCCAGGTCAACAGCAATAAAGTCCATTCAAAAAAAAAAAACAACTGTAGCTCTGTTGCACGGGGTCGTGGGTGGCGGTGATCACTTACCATTGGGTCACCCGTACCCTCGTTTGCCTTGTTATTTTTCAAAAAAAAAAAAAGATTTTAATGAGACGAAAACATGTTGTAACGTATGATACGAGTATATTGTTGCGCAAGCTTTTGTTACTTATACTGAGCTTTCTATTCTTCATCTGTTTATGGCGAAACTTAACTGTTCGTATCATACAATTTGTCTTATTTTAACACGCTTATATTAGTTTCACCTGAATCAATCGATCAATTGAGAAAACTGCAACTGCGTTTTGACACATATCTTGCTGTTTCTTGTAACACATATACTAAGATAATGTATTATAAATATAATATAAATAATAAAATACTTTGGCTATATATTATAAAAGAAAGTTTAAGCGAGCGAAGTCGCGTTTGAGTCTCTAGTGTTTATAATAATAATTACATACACATACCGTAATATGTGAATTTATAACAATACCAAAATTGTTTCCCATTATTGTATTTAATATAATGTCTTAAAAACAATAAAAGAATTTTCGCATTGTGAAATTTATTTAGAAATATGATTTTTTTCTTTAATTAGCAAATATTTGGTTATATTTAAACATAATAATATATTAATACATATATAATGCTAATAACATAATTTTTGAAGAACAGTATGACTGCAAGCGTGACGATTGTGGGTTCGATTCTCATTTGAGGGAATTCATTGTTGTTTTTTTCTCGATCTTGTAACAAGAGGAGGCGCGGCGTTGATTTCCGTAACTCATAACTCTGTGGGGAATGGAGTGCCTCGAGTTCTCTCTGCCTACCCTTCTATATACGAAGTAGATTACCTTCTGATTATTATCTTACTTTACTCTGAATATAGAAAATAAAAGAAATAAAACCATTATAGATTTTCTCTTTCTTTTTCTAGATTTATTATATTGTTTTTACCTTCACATTTTTACCGTATAGTCGTTACGGGTCGGTAGGTAGTGACGTGAGTTAAGACACCCTGTTCTTTTCAAATTTCGCCCCAAATCTAAATATTGAACGATTCGTAACCAAATTTACATTACGCTTTGTATTTATTACAAATTAAAGTTTTCATAATTTAAAATAACCATTAACGTGAATGATATCGAACCCACAAACATTGCGTAAACAGTCAAATATTTTACCACTGTGCCACGATAACCTTTATGTAACGAAATAGATGTTTAGTATAACTCAACTTCCTTTAGGCATATAATTGAACTGCATAGTAGTGAGCACGCGAGCGTGATACATCAATCATTTGGCTCACACGCTACAATGTAACATCAAGTAAAGAAAATAAAGTTACTTATTTTTATATCGAATCGAAATTACAATCGTCACTTTTACAGGGAAGCCTTATGGATTACTTTGTTGTCCGTCTGTAACTTCTGCTCTTTGATGTCATGTCCGTAAACCTGAAATTAATATTAAACATAGCGAGAGCTGTTGTCCCTTAGAGAACAGAAAAAAAATTAAGCTTCTAAATCAACGCAATCAAAAGATACGAGCATTTATGCGTCGTTTTTCCTGTCCCGTGGATTTGTGGATTTTTTTCGCAAAGTGAAAATTTACATTACAAATTAAGGAAAAAATAAGCTGAAAAGGGAAATTTTGTAGTTCCTGAGATTAGCTCATTCAACTACACAAACTCTTCAGCTTTAATATATATATGTATAAAATCTGTATATATATTCGATTTATATATGTAGATATATGAGCATACATATAAACTTTCTTTAATTAATATGCTATTCGCCTATACTCAAGGTCTAGTTAGAACGTATCGCATATACAATCGTTTAATTAACATAAGGTCGTTCTGCTTATAATTTCAATTACTTCAGTTTTCTTATTTTTATTAGTTTATTTGTTTTTTATATATTTTTTTATTTTCCACACGTATCACCAGGGTAGGCAAAAGGAAAATATTTTTTAATGAAACTATTTAAGCGGATTAATCGCGTATGTTTAGTATTTTACAATAGTTTGTGATCGCGGGTAGACTGAGGTAGCATTCGTCTGTCAATTAACATAATTAATTGTCATCTTCTTTCGATAGTGAGGAAATTAAAATATTCCTTTACCTCGAGTGTAAATCGACTCTAGAATTGTAGCGTTTACGACAGTAAAGAAATCTATATAATAAATGTCCAAATTATAATATTAAAAATTTTTATATTATGTTTCTAAACGTAAATAGAATAAAAAAATCTGATATAAATTTATTTCTCTTTATATTTTTGCCATATCCATTTATCGCTTCGTAGAATCGGATACCAAAAATACTTTAGCTGCGAGTTTTCAAGGTCAAATGGCTAGGGGCGGCTCTTTGTTCGGACAGCCTATTTATATTACCCCGTTATTATTATTTTTATGTATATTTATTTACGTATTAATTTTATAATATTATAAAATAGGTATAAAGGTTTGTTTGACGTCGCGCTGTATCCCGCATCCACACCAAGGCTCCATTTGAACCAGCTCCAGTTGAAAATATATGTATTGAAATACACGCACTAAAAACACGCACAAGCTTCTAGTGACAGCCATTTGTTATTTTAAATTAAGTAGTAAATTCTGGTTAGTTACATTAATGCGGACATATTTTTGTTAATGTTGATATCACTTACTTACATTTTATTATTAAAATATTTTTTTCGAGCATTATTTAATTAATTAATTATCTTAAATTCTCTCTAACGAGCATTAATATATATATATATATATATATATATATATATATATATATATCACCCCTCTGCGTTGAGGGTTGAAAAACAGTCTCAACAATATATATGACTCGAAGAACGATCACGAGGCAAAGTTAAAATAAAATGCCGTCTGTTTTTTACAGCTACCATTAGTATTAAAATAAAGCCTCATACGAAATTTCCCGCCATGAGCAGCAATCCAAAATGGCGGCGGCATTTGAATTTTTAATTTTTAATACCGCGCTTGAGTTATTGACGTGTATGCCAACGAATTTTATGTTAGGGAAACGTTATGCTTTTTACTCTATGCTTTAATAGAAATGAATCTTGTATTAATTTTGTAATAGTCTTTGTGTAAATCATTTTATATTTCCTTATTTGTATTTTTTACACGTATTTCTAGGCTTCCTTAATACGCAAGTAATGCCTCAAGAATTCTGCGAATCAAGAATGTTGGGTACTGAATACTGTTATAATTGAAATGGAGTGTCTTAAAACTAGTTTTACAGGTACCCTCCGTAAAAAAACAAACATTAACTCTATATCAATCTGTTGACAAATCCGGGCGAAGCCGCGGGCAGGACTTTATTATTTTACAGAATGGCAGATTTTGTTTGGTTGATACAAAATATTTTTTTGTGTTGAGTAGTCCATCGATCGAGGATGGTTATAAGGCTTCTTATAAGGTTCTAAGAAGAACAACTTAATCTGTTGATTGTTGTGTATAGATTCCCTAAATCAAAATGTAACATGTACAATTAATTATTAGAATTTTCATTTGACCACACAGTTAAAGTCGCACGTAAAAACTAATCGAATATTATTATTATGATTACATAACAATTATCTTAAATTATTATTATCTTAAAGTTAGATTTACATCTTGAACTATTGCAATGTACATGTAAATAGCAACAGAATATGCAAAGAGCCTATAAAAAACAGTGAATATCGGATATAAAACAACGTTATTTACTTTGAACGTAACATTTCAAACGTATGAAACTTTTTGTACAGTTTTTTTTTTCCTTTTCTAGACAATTTTAGATTTTTTATATGAAATACTAACCTTCGAGGCTAACGAGCGTACAAGTGTAAACGCGACGGTTGTAGACTCGATTCTCATTCGGGGGAATAAAATATTTATCCACACATCACGACATCATCATATATTATAAATTATTTTCAAATCCACGCTTTGATCACAGGTTAAAGCGCGACATTAATTTCTGCCACTCAATATGCAAGGATTCAAATTTCCTTCTGCTTATTCTGCTGTATTCCAGATACCACGTGAATTTTAAATAAACTTTAATTATCAACATATAAGTAAATAATTATATGTTGAAAATGAAAGTTAATATTATTATTTTATTATAAATATAAAGCATACATTTTAAATATTCCAGATTGAAGGTAATTGGTCAGCCACCAGGAATGCATCACAGGCTATTTTCCCGTGGGTAGCAGCTCTGTTTATAAAGAACGACACAAGCGATCAGTTTGACTACTACTGCGACGGCGCTGTAGTATCTAAAAATATTATTGTAACAGGTAACATGTTATTTTTTGTTTAGGTTTAGATAAACGCTTCATCTTCATAGAATTCATCTAGTATAAAAAGTTATACTATCTTTATAACGCTAAGAATATGTTTGGTCGACCAATTTAATCTCAGAAATTACTGGTTTTTGTTATTTCTTGTTAATATTTTCGATGTAACCACTCGTAACGGCACGGTCATAGTTATATAAAAAGTCACGCTTATTTTTCTCCATCTCTTGAGATTAATTACATAATATATTAAAAATATATTATAAAAGGACTAATTAAGATTACATTTAAATCCACCTTCAATTTTACTTAACAAACTGAATTTCCATTTAAATACATAAATAAATAATTAATTAATCCACCTTAATCTGCACAACATATTAAAATTATATTGTGAAGTAAATTTATGGTGAAACAAGTTTTATGTAATTCTATCGTGCGCAGTGTGTGACTATGTGTGGCGGTTGCGACTTCGATTCTCATTTTCTCGCTTTGGTAACTAGATAAAGCGCGGCTTTGAATTTCGCTACTCAACACGGAATATCTCAAAAGTGGGTAAATTATCTTAATACTAGTCCCCGTCTTCTTCATCCTGGCATTAGTCTCGGCGTATGTTGTCAGGGTCTGCCCTCCTGCTTATATTACTCCTCTTTGCACGCTCTGTAACGTCCTCGGTGGTTAGACCATTGGCTCTCATGTCCTGCATCACTACAGCCAGCCAAACCAGCTCTTCCTTGGGGGCCCGGGAGGTCTAACTCCAAGTAGCAGTAATATAGCAAGGTTCATAGGCCGGCGCGCAATGTGGCCATATCATCTCAGACGACCATCATCATCATCAGAGTTATGGATCCCAAACACTACCTTGAATGAATGTGTTACGCATGCAGTAAGACCGTGTTACTCCGCATCTTAATTACCGTGACGTGACGCTCTTGAGTGTGCCGAGATAGTACTGGCCAACATTCGTTCCCGTATAAAGGAATCGGTCGGATGATGGTCTTGTACTTAGCCCCTTGAGTTTGGATGTAATTCTGTGATCGCTGAACACACCAGTGACCTCCCGGTCATTTGACTCAGGTAGCGTTTATTCGGCCCTGGACATCGTGATCGACGTCTACTTATATGCGGGATATATGGTGAAGCTAAAAAATAAAAATTCAAAGTAAAAACATCGGCGTGTCAAATAAAAACCTTGCTTCCAATTTGACTGAGCGGTCTGAGCTGACTACGAACAATAACTTACGCTGTGACGCTTTTAAAAAATTAAAACGTCACTCTGTGAAATTGAGATGCGCCGCCATTTTGTAAAATACTAATATATCGAAGTGGATTTGTCTGTGTGTATATAAATATATATACTAATATTATAAAGCTAAAGAATTTGTTTGGTTGACCGCGCTAATCTTAGGAATTGAATTTGGGACGGTTAGTCCATTTCTCGAGGCTTGGGGACTTGTATGTCAAGTTGAATATGGCGATGGACACGACGATGGAACGGATATAGTTTTATTTGTTATACTACTTGTTCAAATTTAATGAAATTTAAGATATATCGTATATAAAATGGCTGCTTGGTAACAAAAAAATCAAGCTTCTAGCTAGATTCAAAATTCACATCGAAGTAATAGGGGGTCGAGAATGACCTCACTCTCTGCATGAATTCATGCAGAGTGTAACGAACAGAATGTCTATACATTAGGATCACTCTGCTTCTGTACCCATCCATGGTACCCAATATATTTTTGTCGGTCTATGTGCAAACTACAGGACGGGTTTGAATTAAATACTTTTTTATATAGCTACGAGGCCTCATCGGACATCTGTCACGTCACTGTAAACGTAGTGACGTACCATATAATTCTCTAAGCTTATATCACTATACCAGGAAGAAAAAAAGAGATTTCCTTAAAAAACGACATCTAATTTGATTAAATCTTGTTCAATGCTTTAGACATAATATGGTTTATAGCACGGAAATGATACATGGGCCCGTGGCGTCGAGCAGATGAAAATATTTTGTAGGAAAAACGAAAACGGGTGATTATGATAATGGCGTCATATAATTTAAACTTGAATGGGCGCCGCGACCCGAGTAATTGTCTATTCTCTATTGTAAAATTGTGATTGTTGTATGTTTTTTTTTAAATTTTGAGTTTTGCATAGAGGTTATAGTTTTAAGTCAGATGTCTGTCAGTAAGGTAGCAGAACTATGCCTTTTGAAAGTTTTTTTTGCTATAATTATTACAATGTGTGGGAATCAAATTCACGACTATTGTTCAATTGAAAACCACTCGAATACGTCACTATGGTGTAAAATTTCTATGATAATTTTGTTTTGTTTTTAACGAATCATTCAATTTTGCTTTACTTGTGTATTTTTTTGTAAAGTGCAATAAAGAATATATATAACATAGTATTAACTATTTTAGCCGCACGATGTCTTCAATACTACGGAACATGGGCCAAAGCGGAGAATTTGCTCGTGTTATTAGGCAAGACGTCGTTAAGAACGATTAACGAAAACGAAATAGCCCTAAAGGTATTATTTTCAATATTATTATTTAATAATGTTTCTCTTTCATAATTCTCGAATTCAATTGTTATTATCTCTCTTTATAAAAGCGGCGTACAAAAAAAAAAAAAGAAATAAATAAATAAAATAAATATTCTGGAAAATAACACTAGTTTTTTATTCAACCCAAATACGATTTATTTGTATCACTTGATTGCTTTCCAATCTGTTTATTCGGAATTGTCTTTTTCTTATTGGACATACTCGTATCTTCCAAATCGAGAACAAATGAAATTACTTTAATAAGACAGTTAGTTTCATTAAAGAAAACCTTTTTTTTTTATCGAAAATGTTGAAATGTAATAAACATCTATTCTTATATGGCGCAGCGGCTTAGCGTCTGTCGACGGGTTCGCTTCTCGCTGGGAAAATGAAAACGAAGTGCGGCGTTGTGTTTCGCAACTCAACTCAATATCTCGAAAGTTGAGTACGCACTCACGCAGAAATGGGGTGTTTTTTAACACTAGGTTCCCTCTGTTTAATCTGCTATACCTCCCGGATATAGGATACCTAGAATTACACCGTAAAACCAAAAAAAGCATTCGCATATTTTTATTCAAACACTTATTCCCGATACAATGAAAAATTTTGAATAAATTTAACAATTTTCAGATAAAAGAGGTTATAATACATGAAAACTTCACATTGGAAGCGGACAACGATATAGCCATATTAATAACGGAGACGGCAACGGAAGTCCAGGCGGGCTTCAGTGATGGCGATTTCGAAGAAGCTTATGTAAGTTTAGATCTTATTTGAATATCCTATCAAATACATTTGTTGATATTTTTGTATTTTCCTCACAATTTGTTAGGATACTTTTATTTAGACGAAGAAACAGACTCCGTCTCGGTGTGCGAATTTGACTGTGAGTGCACACATTGGTCATTTAAACATTGGTTTTATACCATCACGTTGTATTTCGTATATGGCAGGGTAGGTAGTACTAAGACTCCGTTCCACACACACCACAGTGATACTGCGTACTGAGTCGCGGAACTCAACGCCGCACCGTTGTCTTGTTACTGAAGCGAGGATTTGAAAATGATTCAGTTCTCCGGATGATTGTAAAACGTTCCAGAAACGTCGCGGTTACAGTCAGATGCGACGAGGTTGTCTTGTTGGTCTCTATTATGATTCTTATATGAAAAAAGTAACACAACCCATTTATTAGTTTAGTGAATTATTCTGAATATATTTACTTTTTAATAAACTACGATTAGACAGACTTGGAGAATGTCTTAAATGAATGATAACTCAATATTACGTTTTCTTTGGTTTATTTATAAAATGTTCAAAATTTAAAAAGAAGACAAATGGTCAAAATTAACTGTAGTTAAAATCCCCAATCGACAATAAATAAATGATACAATGGAAAAATAATAAAATATTTGTTTTATGTTTTAGACAACAGGTTGGGCGGTTACAGGAGAACTGACACTGATTTCTTTTGACAAAGAAAAGAACGTCACATGTGAAGGTTTATCTCGGAATTCGTTTTGCGCTATTTACGAGAATGGTAGAGTATCTAAAGTTTAAGCTTTTAGTAGAAAATTAAAGTTAGTAGTACATTCCCTATTAACATTAATGGTTATGGAAGTATGTGGTTAGGTAAAATGCGGTGTTAGGTTCCGCTACTTAGTTGGTTGAAAAGTTATATGGTGATTTAGCACTAGTTTTTTTTCTATTTAACTAATATTTAACAATAACTTGACGTCCTTTGTCACCGACGTCCCCCTGTAAGGCAATCGCGTAGTGCTTGCAATTTCTTATTCCTTCCTATCACAGCCTGATATCACAAAAAGACAGTAGGGCTAACAACTTTAACATAAATTACAAAAAAAATAATAAATCGTACTCGCAACCATAGCATGAATACCACACAACCCACAGTGCCTTTAAAATATAAATGTCTACCAACGGCAGAAATGATTTTATTGTAATAGATAGATGGACGAGCAAAGCTTACTAATAAGCCCATCATAATATTCTATGAGAGTAGAATTCCTAAAAACTTGGATTTTTTAAACGTATTTTTACATTTAAAAATTGGTTTATTTTTTTTTGGCTTCAGACTGTACCTATCCCTGATATACCAGGGTAGGCAGATTGTCTAGTGTTAAGCTACTCTGATTTCCACATTTGCCCAATTTTGAAGTCTACGGAATTTAACGCCACGCTTTGTCCTGTTGCCAGAGCGAAGAAAATAAAAAATATTCCCTCGAATGGGAATCAAACCCACCATCATCCACTACGCCACAAGGGCCTTATACGGAAAAGTTAGTCACTATAATTTAATCCATATTCATAATAATATAATTACAGATATAACATCATGTCCGAGTTACGGAGGTATATTCGCAGTGAGACAAGCAGACACGTGGTTCTTACGCGGCATACGCAAAGGGGACCCGAGCGATAGAAGCTTTTGTACTAAACATAATATTATGTTTACTGACGTCACTTACTATTTAGATTGGATTAATATGTATACTCAATAAATATTCTTTTTTATATTAATTTTAATTTTACCCATCCTCGTATTTTATATGTATAAAATATATGATGATTAAGATAAATAAAATCATAAATACTAACCGAAGTCAAATGAAAAGTAATTTGACACGCTGAACGACGGCTTCAATTATAATATAAATTTATATATTTCTCGAAATGGGAATCGAATCCAAAACTATCCACTCATTATGACATCATAATATATGGTTAATTCGTCGTAAAATTTACAAGAGGAAAGTTTCAAGATTATGAAATCCGGTATTAATAAATTTGTGTCGGCGATTGTCTATAAATCATTTTCGTTAGAAATTCATTTGCATGCTAATATGAAAGCGCGGGATGCATATTAAAACTTGATATTGGCCTAACATGAGGATGTTTGAATTATAAGAAATAGAACTAAGAATGTACATTTTAAAGTACATTATATATGTAAAGTATACAGAGGGAACCTAGGGTTAAGATACGGCGTTCCCTAGTTTTCGCCCAATTTTATATTTTTCTACCAGATCAGAGAAATGAACGTAATTCAAATTATAATCATTCCCTTGAGTGGAAATCGAACCCACATCGCGTTTACAGTCAGACACTGTCTAATTACGCTAAAACAATAAATAAAAATACGGCACATTTCGTAATATTTTATAAAAATATAATTAAAAATTAAATCACTTTCATCAGCAGGGTAGTCAGAGGGAGCCTAGTGCTAAGACACTCCGTTCCCTACTTTTCGTTGAATTGTGCAGGCATAACTTGGTTAGTGGCAGAAATCAACGCCGTGCTATACCTTGACACCAGAGAAGAAATGAAAATTTTTTTTTCATTTATAAAAGTATAGTTGATTCTAATAGATTTTTGTTTGAGAAAATCGGTGCGTATTATGTGACCTTCGCAAAATTAAACTAGTAAATGAATTTCGTTGTATAGAATATTTATACATAGTCGGCGAAACTCAACGCCGCACTTTGTATTGTTACTAAGCCGATGAAACAAAAATAATACATTCCCTCGATTGGGAATCGAACCTACAACCGTAACGTACCTACAGTCAGACGCTATGCCGATGCACCACGGTCTCATTTAGTGGTATTCAGTTGAAATTATATTGAAAAAAGAAATACATTTAGATTTCCCCATCGGAAGTCCAACGGTGGCCACGGGATACGTGACCGAAGTATGAAGTATTTACGTTTAAAATTATTTATATTCAATACTCGTTCTTAATATAGCGGACATATCTTCGGTGGAGCGAATCTGCATACAAATTGTAAGCTTGGCACTTCCATGACATTGGGGTAAGTTAGACGTGCGATTTGAAGGAATTAAATAATTGTCTTAAGACAAGTCGTAGGGATAAAAAAGTTATGTTTATATGAATGAATATATCGTTATCATAAAATGTGTGTTCCAATGTGTTTTAAATATATCGTTTAAAAACATTAAAATACACATTTATATAAACTACAGCTGATCTATAAATTATATGAGCCTAAACTCGAGTGATTTAATACCTCTGAAATATTACTGACTTCATCATCAAATTGAACGAATCGAAATTTTTCTTACCTACGTATAACTTTTGCAGTTATATTTCTATATATACTATTAGCTAGTATATATAGAAATGTTAATTATGTTTGACGAAACACATTTTTATTTTACTTTTGCAATATATTTATTAGAAGAGGAGGTCTATATTTCTCTTTACTAAAATAAAATACCTAATTTCCTTATAAAAAGCTCAAAATTAGGTTTAATTATACAAGTCATCATATATCCTTACTTAGCGACGAATAATTTTTTATACTTTACCTTTATGGTAGGATCTCAAAACTTTATACGTCCTCTTTTAATTATAGTCTGTTTTTATTATCTTACTATTTAGCATCAAGGCAACAAACGTTGCGTTATTTTAGTTTAAATGATAATAAAAGAAATATGAAAGTTATATGTCCTAAAAGTTATAAACCTAACGACTAGAATAGTATATTCTCGTGTCACTATTTAGTTCTACACAAAGTAACACGTTTTAAGCAAAGTGTTTATCATGTATGTACGTATGTATCTAGATGTATTGAAAATATGATTGTCAAATATGAGATCAAGAGAAATTCTTGGTAAAAAAAATTCATTTTGGATTCCAGCTTTTGCAGGGTAATAAAGATGGTAGAGTATTTTAAATAAACTTTTCCATTTCTCGAAATGACATCTTACATTAATATACTAAAATATGCTTGCCTATAGTCTGCACTGTGAACATTGTACAAATCAATCATTTAATAACGTCGATTAGTTCGCATTGTTTTTCCTGCCTCAGTAATAAGTTAGCGTCATACGAAACTACTAGTGTCATCAAAATTTTCCAAAAAAAAAAAAAAAATCCATAAGCAAATTTTAATCATATTTTTACAAAAGTATAGACGATATTTCAAGAAAATAAAAATTTTCAAATATTTGTAATAAATTTGTAATAATTTTGGTTTTAAATAAAAAAATATAAATTTAAATTTAAGGAAGACAAGACAAAGACAGACGAAGAAAGGAACATACAAATTGGAAATCATGAGATGATTCAAAATGTGGTGTCGATTTCTAACATTCTGCATTCTAGTGACTCTAATCTTGTTCATAGTGTTAAGTTGTATTTATAAGCGGCCAGTGCTGCATCTATTCTTCCATAGATGCTGCGGCGATGACATAGAAAACGACCAAGTCATTTTTGAAAATTTTGGCAACAATTTTCTTAGAGAACGTTTAATTGAAAATACTACTTATGTATACGAGGATTTTGTAATAAACACTCACGATCCAAGGTCAAGGGAAGTTCTGAAAAGTACGGAAAATTATCAATATGTGTACAGTGAAATTGCATTTAGTACGGATAAAGAAGACAATTAGGCTTATGTGAATTAATTTTCAATTTCTCGCTCTGATGATGAGTGATGAGTGGCATTGAGTTCCGTGGAGTGGGGAAACTGACTACTCTGTGAGATGGGACATGCGAGACTTTGCGACATGCGAAATACAGTGTGAAGCTGAAACAATATTTCTTATTATTTCATTGTCTATTATAAAAAGCATTTGGTGTTTTTCAAAACCAAATATGTGTTAATAAATAATTATTTTGGAAAAGTTTTTTTTTGTATCCTTAATTATATACATTGCATGCATATACATTGAAAAATTATGTGTTGGTTAGTCCATTAAGCGCGTAAGGCTATAAGCTTGTACATCACGTCGATCTTTTCATTGCCACCCTCTGTACCCTGCTGTGGAGTGTGTGCCATCTGTGCCAATGATATGCGGAGTCAGATATGCTGATCGAATCCGCAACGAAGACATACACAGAATGGGAGGTGCTAGCGAGGATGTCACGGTGAGAATGAACAAGACGTGTTGGTTTGAGTACGTCGAAGAAATGAGTGACGAAAGAATGACAAAAAAGATCTATGAAAGAATTGAAAAGAGTTGAAGTGAATGGTAAGAGAGGTACAGTAGAGATCTTGGTTGACCTTGGAAAGTACAGTATCAAAGATACTTGACGAAGGTCACGTCAAAAATATGAAGAACCCGAGGAGAGCATATATAAAAAGGTTGATGACAGTGGACGAGGCGAAAGAGGTATGCAAAGACCGTAGCGTTTGGCGCTATATTTTCTCTGACTACCTCGCTAGTTATTAGATACAGCGTGAAACCAAGTTAAGTTATTTGGTGTCAAATATTTAAATAATATGTATAAATAAACAAAAATAATAACAGCAATCAAACAGCTATGTTACAATTAATTATTGTTTATCCTGGAAATTAATAAAGTTAACAAATTAAACAATTTCAAGTCCGTTTCAAATAAATATATATTTCCAATAACAGTGCAATCAGTACGAATCGCTGCTGATTGATTGGACGCGGCGTTCGCGAATTATAAAATCTCTGGGGCTGTTACAACAATATTAATATGCTTGAAGATATGAAGATTTCGGTACAAATTACACGCAAACTTGATTTGTTTGTAAACGATGATTTTTTACTGCTTTTTAATTGACTTCATTTTTTGAAATATATATATATATATATATATATATATATATGTAATATATTATAGTCTCTGTCGTTTATGGATCGATTTAAGCTTTTAATAGGATAGGATAGCGTCAATAGATTTATTTTTACCATATTTATATAGTCATACCGGTACAATTTTGTGGCTTTTTATTGGCAAGAGTAGTCAAATCCTGAATAAATACAGTTAGGATTTTACTTTGATGACACGTATTTCACATGTTGATTCAGGTATCTAAATATATAAAATAAAAGAAGGTAACTGAACGTATATGTCTGTACACAGCTCAACTAGATCAAAGGGAGAATTGGTCTACAAAAAAGTAAAAAAATATATATTTTAAATATTATTTCTTTTTATATTATTTCTTCTCTTCTTATAACTTTTTCACACTTTGGAGTGTAAATTCTTTTTTAGAAAAATTAAAAGTTCAAGACTGTTAACGCATCAGGTTGTGGGATCCCACACTGGTAAGTAATTAATATGTTCATGAGGCCGTCGTGCAGCGGCACAAGGTGTGATTGTAACGCGATGGTCGTGGGTTCGAGCCCCACTCGGGGAAGTGAAATATTTATTTACATTTGTATTTTAATTTCTTCGCTCTGGTGTCGGGGCTGGCGGTGTTGAGTTCCGCCACTCAATACGCAATGCCTCAAAAATCGGCGTAAAGTGTGAAATGGAGTGTCTTTTATTTACCTGTATTTCTCAACTTTGTTTAAAACAATGTGCGTTAATTTTCATTACTCGTGACGCAAAATCTCGAATTTCTGCGGAAAGTAGAAAACTGAGTGTCTTAACGACGACGTACGAGATACAGTATGAAGCTGCCTTTTTCTCCATTGATTAATATAAGTACCTACAGTGTTAAGTAATATAGTTATGTCAGAAATTTTATAAGAACGCGTATCTTTAGATCTGCTTTCTTATAATATCTTCTATAGATTTAATACAAAGTAAATACATAAAAGAAAATATTTTTTTCCATTCCATATTATTATTTCATTTTGAGTTAACGCACGAGAGAAGGCGAACCTTTTCAGCATTTTCCATGGAACGTGAAATATATATTATCCTTTTCTTTGAAGAAGTTGAAGCCGGTTTAAATAAACAAGGAAATCTCAAACGCTACTAAATTAAAAATGTAATTGAATGAAATTCTAAGCATTTGAAGCTTGTATATTGTTGTAGTATTTGTATATTTTAATAATGATGAAAAATAATCTGCCACCTTGGCACGAAAATACAAGTGGCTTCAGGCTTCTATTTTATGCACATTTCTATTGGTATTTACGTATATATGTATATGAGGTATATGTATGTATCGTGGCGCACGGGAGCAAAGTCGCAGTCGCTCTGGTGTCGATGTAAGCAGGGTGTTGAATTCCGACACTCAACACGCAATGCCTTCAGAAATTGACGGAAAATGGGGAATGGAGTGTCTTAACACTAGGTTCCCCTTCAACTACCCTGCTTGGTGCGGGTGTGTATACAGCGCCCTGAGCAAAGCGCGGTTTTGGGTTTCACCTCTCAATACGCAATACCTCAAGAATCGGCAAAGAGTGGAGAATGGAGTGTCTTAATATTAGGTTTCCAGATTCCCCACCTTGTTATTTGGACTTATGAAGATATTTCCCCACTCTGGTAGACAAGGACAACCGGACTTCATATTTTTTCGTCATATTTTAGTTTATATGAAAATAATTTTAAATCTAGTCGTTTCTGTAAGTTGAATACGAACCCACGGCCATAATAGAAATTTAGTAAGTTTAATAATAATAATAATTGGTTTTAGACAAAGTTTTTGTTTGATATGCATCCTTTGAAACAACAGCGACACTTTAAACGCCACCGGCGTAGAATACTTTAAATACGCTAAGAATGAAACAAAAGTATTAGGTATGTTTGCATTTTGCGGTCGCTTTGTATAAATTCCTTGTAAGCTTGCAACGGCTTTTCCATTTTGGGAAATTAAATAAAGATAAAGTTTAAAAGGTGATTTTCTTTTGTGTTACTGGGCTTAATTCTGTGGATAATGGGGAACGGAGTGTCTTAACACTAGGTTCCTTCTGCCCACCCAGCTGTGTGCGGGATATAGCGTGAGTATAAATATATGATATAATTATAATGATAAATATATAATCCTTAAAACATGAGAGGCGTTTTAAAATAAATACCTAATATGAACGTAATATATTATGTTAACAAAATATAAATGTGATAGAACTCATTATCTAAACTTAAACACATAATGTATCGGCAGTAATTTGTACTCGTTGATTGAATTTATAGCACATTAAAAGTGTAATTGGTTTATAAATTTCAATTAATATTTTAATTAAATATGTACATTTTGACAACCCTAACAGCATTCATCTTATTAATGGGTGGCAATGGTCTCAGGTTCAATACGGGTCAACGGGAAATATTTTTTCTTTCGCTCTAGTAACTCAACACAATGGCACGAATTCGAGGGGATAGGAGACCAACGAGGGCGGAGTGTCTCAGCACTGAGTTCCCTTTGCTTATCCTATTACATACAGGATATAAAGTGAAAGTGAAGAAAATAATATATAAGAGAAAATATTTAAATACTTTTTTAAGTACATTATAATGTGGTTCCTGGAAGTTTTGCGTTTTCCATTTTTTACGCTCCTTAAGTTTTCTATTCAATATCACGCTCCGTTGTAACAGCTGGGCCGGGATGAAGCGTTAGCGTGTGCTATCTCACACAGTAATATCATATAATAGAATTTACATTTAAAGAGTTTTTTAATATATTTATAATTCTTTTTTTTTGATGTCAATTGTAGAGCAGAGCGCAGGACGTGTGAAACTGTAAACACGACAGGTTGTGTGTTCGATTCCCATTCGGTGAAATTAAGTATTTAATATTTCGTTTGTTCGTTTCTAGTGTCAAGGCGAGCCGTGGTGTTGATTTCCGCCACTCAACATTTAATGCCTCAAAGAATCGGCAAAAAATGGGGAACGGAGTGCCTTGACCCTCTTCCCTCTTACTACTCTGCTAAATTCGGGATACAGCGCTAAGCTATGAAATATAAATATTGACAATTTAAATAAATTCAACCCTGTACTACAAATATTTATATTTATATAACCTCATCTATAAAATATTATACACGAAATGGTGCGTGAGGGTAGTTTAACAGGCCATTTGTTTTTCATATAGCGGCCACCACTATCTTCATATTGCACGCGTTGGCCATGTCGCTCTTTTAAATTGCTAAAGATTTTTTTTTATTTTGTAACACTTGAAATATTGTACAAATTGCATTAAATATCTTTATCAATTATGTAATATATATCATAAAGAGGAAAGATTTGTACTTTTGTATGTATGTTTGTTTTGTTTTCCCACAAAATCTACGGGACCTGTTTCAAAAATTCTTTTACCATTAGAAAGTTCCATCTTCACTGAGCCTATGTAAGGCTATACTACATTTTCAAAAAAAAAATGGAGATCTCTAATAAAAATGCAATAATGTAACTCAAGGTGTGAAAAAAATAGTCATTACAAATCTGTGGTGTCTTATATCGCTTGCTATAAAAAAGTCCACGATGTCTATCTTTTGTGATGTTATCTTTATTAATGTCTTGAATTTGGAAGGAAAGCGGAGAACAGAATGTCTAGCATTAGATTTCTACGGCTTTAATTCTATTTTTTAACTAAAAAAACCTATAAATCTTATTAATCATCTTATCTAAGTATAAAGCAAAACGCGTTTCTATTCATTTCGAATGGAACAGTAAATATATGAATTCTCTTAATATTTTATTTCAAAGTCTTCTAATACAGGAAGTTCCTTTCCGTAACCTCATATGGAGGAAATTGAGCTTCTCAGGATGCTTGTAATTACCTCCGCAAATGACGGGAAATGTTTATATATATATACGTATTTGTTACATACATAGTAACTTTATGATACTTTTTAAAACTTTTGTAAGTTCCCACTGTATCCTGCATATGGCAGAGTAGGCTGAGGGAACCTGACAACCTAGTGTTAAGACACTCCCTTTATATTAAAACATTCCATTCCACACTTTCCGCCAAATTCTTGTGGCGTTGGCTGGCGCAACTATACACTGCTCTTTATCTCGTTACCAGTTGTGTTACCAGATGAAATTCAGTTTCTTAAATCTTACTATATAGCCACAAAATAACCAGTTGGTGAGAGTGCCACTCGTAGCACTGGGGCACTAGAGTGTGACTGTAAACGTGACAGGTGTGTTCGATCCTCATTCGTGGAAATGAAATAAAGCGTAAAAAAATGTAATGCGCGGTGTTAAGTTCCGCCACTCCATATGCAATACATCTAATATTCAGCGGAAAATGGGGAACGGATTGTTTCAACACTAGGTTCCCTTTGCCTATCCTACTGTGTGCGGGATACAGCGTGAAGTTGTTTTTTTTTAATTTAATATAAATATTTTATTGCAAATTTTCGGACACTTTAGTAAATCACTATATATTACAGCTGCTCTGGTAAAATAGGCACAGCGTAGTGTATACAAAGTTAATTTTATTCACAACGTAATAGCAGTTGAGGGAAAGCTAAACGTGTAACGATAATTTAACGCGAACTAGATATTGCAGGGTTCAATAAGAAAGTCACTAAACTGATTTCGATATTATTTTCCTTTTTTTAGAATTAATATTAAAAAAAATCATAATTATAATTGTCTATGATCGAGGCCTATCGTGGCGCAGGGGCACACAGATTGGAAACTAAAACTGAAATTAAATATTTAATATTTCGATTTACTTCACATTGGTGTCGAGGCAAAGCGCAACGTTGAGTTCCGCCACTCCAGAATTCAGCAGATAGTGGGGAACCGAGTGTCTTAACACTACGTTCTCTCTGTCTACCCTGCTAAATGAGGGATACAGCGTGAACCAGTAAAGTTTCATGTAAATTCGTTAAGCATGTATCCCACACATAGCAGAGACCAGGCAGAGGGAAACTGGGAACCTTACTACCCACACACCTACTCACACACACGCCGTCGCCATTAAAAAACTACCTTTCTCCACTTTCCACCGAATACTGTAGGCATGTGTTGAATGGCGGAACTCAACCCCGCCACTCGACACGCAATACTTAACTTAATAATAAATCGCTGCTACTATCGTACCGTGTCATACAGAACGACGTAAGCCGAGCTCATTGCATTGGGGGTACATTCCGCCGGTATATTACATTCCAATGTCGCGTATCCGCATCGCCCCTGACCCCGGACGGAGCGATGCCGTTAGAGACTTTATTATGCGTTATTAGAATTTTATAAAACTCGTAATGATCTAATATGGTAATCGATGTCATTTTTTTTCTCATTTTTTTTATCTCCAGTAAGACAAAGACCGGCACTTTAGTTTTACTTTTTCGTTTTAGTAATTCTAATTACTTTGACAATATCACATTGTATAGAGAACTCAAAAAGAAGATTGTACAGTAGAAAAGAACTAACCTTTACGAAAGCTTCATTAATTAGTAAATAACCATTGAGTTATTATTCAATAGAACCTATCCATTTAACAATGGCCGACTCTAAATCTAAGTAATTCTGTAATACGACTGGCTGCACCGTTGGTTTTGTCTACTATATCAAATAAAGATAGTAATAATTGAAAATGCATCATGTTCTTGGAAGCTCTCAAAACGTCCGGTTTTACCAAATTTCTTATTTGTATAACTCAATACATGCTACATTGAAAGATTTTTTGAATTCGAACCAGATATTAATGAGATCAGTGCGTTAATTGAAACCAACATTTAAGCTATTACATTATTATAGATTTCTGTACTTATACTATCTAAAACCGTATACATTTGTGCTTTAACTTCTCAACTTGTTTGGTTTAATCTTAAGCTAAGTTGAGTGTATCAGTAAAGTCAGTAGAAGCTTATTTAGGGTATGATCCTAAATAATTAATGAAGATCAACAATTTAAACTTATCTCCTTATAGGGGATAAAGAAAAAAAATATTTATTACTACCTAATAGTTTATTTCCTTGTTCATTTCTAGTATTTTGTGGAGAAAAACAAATTTAGGTATTATTTATGGAAGTTTTACTCTTTGTATAGTAAAACAGAAGAGAAACTTAAACACTTTAAACTGTAGAGCAAAAGCTGTTTCGATGTTTTATTAAAAATTTTATGTGAAATTTACAATTAATAATATAATTATTCTAAAATGTTTTGTATGATGAATAACAGGATAAGCAAAGACAACTTATTGTCAAGACACTCCGCTCTCCGCATTTCGTTCGGTTTCGATATATTGCGTATTAAGGCCGTCGTGCCGCAGCGACACATAAATAGTTAATGTGCATGTGGGCGTAAAAAACATGTAATATACATATACATTTTTATATATATGTACAGATTTTTTAGTGGAAACATAATTGTGTTGTTATTAAGATATACTGAATTTACTTTTAAATGCTTCAACGTAGCTAGATTTATAATTATATTTTAATCATAAGAATATTGCGATTCAAGCAAAGTTTTTTAAAGATCATCGGAGCCAATTTAGATAATCTGACGGTATGAGTAAACACGATGGTTGTAGGTTTGATATCCCTTTGGGTGATATCCACACTCACTACTGGACGTAGAAGTCTCCCCCCACCCCCTACGTTGAATTCGATAAATTTAATTAAATGATTATTGAATTTAATAAATAGCATTCTCTCTTGCCAAATGGTAATTCTAATCTATTATCTGTGGGTAGCACGCACACACGTTAATAAATTGTAACAAGTGTGAAATAATTTACGTCGACGCAGCTTTAGGGGAACATGTAGCTTAGTGGTCCGAGTGCTTGGACAGTTTTCACGAAGTGTGGGTTAAAATCCCGATACGTTCAAATTTTTATACATTTTCTAAAAGAATATCCCCAAGATAATAAGTCTTGCTTCCCGCTTCAGCGGCTTTTGTATAGTGTAGTGCTATAAGAAGCTATATCCAGTGTGAAATTAGCTTTTTAAAGTGTTGTACGGTAAACATGGATAAGCTTATTACAGTAAAACCGTATTATTAAATCCGATTATTGAAGTTACCAATAATTTTGTAAATGATTGTTTACTATTTTAATGACTGTTTTAAGCCTATTTATTGTTCATCAAATATTTGGAATATTTAAAGTGTCGCTAAGGAAAAAATTACATGTTTTATATCAAGTTTCTAAAAATTTCGACGTAGCTTGGATAAGTTTAGTGCTCAAATCGCTTGGATGTTTTTCAAAAAGCGCGGGTTCAAGTCCCGCTACATTAAACATATATAGGTTTTCTAAGACAACATAATTAATTACTTCTAATATTCTTATGCAGGAGGTTACAATCGCATACATATGTGCATTGCATTTTATGTAGATTGGCGTAACTTAACATCGTTATTTATCTTACCAGACCAAGACCAATGATTATATATAATTATATAAAATAAAAAAAGTACTGTTGAACATGATACCATTCTTTATAACTTTATATTAGAGTTAAAATACAAAGCAACGTTAATTATGTAAAGTTTGTATGCAGGTGCCTGCTCGACTACCGCTAACTACCAAAGTTAGGATGTAAGAGGTAAAAGTTTTTATTTAAGATGAGATCAGAGTGCAGTAGACGTATTTAAGATGAGGCTTATTCATACGTGCGTTAAGTTGTTTATATGTAGTGGATTCGATAGATGAAGAGTTAGTGGTGCGGTCGTAAAATAGTTTAGTTTTTAATAGCGAATTTCTTAGCGAACTTCCAACCTGTATGACATTGCATGAACACGTCTACTCGGTGAAGACTGTTTGTGTTTCTTAGCTCATTTACCCCTCATGGCCCCGTTGAAGTGACCCCGAAGTGTCCGAACATGGACAGTTCTAACATACAAAAAAAATTCAAAGCAAATAGGAGTTCCTGAGATTAGACACGTTCAACCAAACAAAGTTTTGTAATTTATTATAAGTATAAGAAACCAATACGGTAGTATATCGCGTATTTATTCCAGTAAAATTTGAAAACAAACTTTTCTACAATAGAACGGAGCGCTCCTTCATAATATGGATTCTTTCTTATTTTACTTTGCAGATGCTTTTTGCCTTTTATACTTTTAAACTTCGACATTATGTTCCATACGTTTCTTATCTTCATTGAACACTAAAAAGGTATAAGCGCTATAGTTACTTTAGGTACTTCCAATAAAAAAAAAAATATTCCTCCGATTTGAAAAGAATCTACAACCATTATAAAGTATAGTATAATATTTAAATACATTTTTACGAATAAAAGTATTTAATATAACAGGGTAGGCACACTCAGTTTTTGACTTCAATTCAAAATTTAAAATTTCTTAAGAACCTGGACAACGGTACTCGCAATTATATATATATATATATATATATATATAATTATTCCGTTCCCCACTTCCTGCCGTTTTCTGGAGGCATTGCGTATTGAGTGGCAGAACTCAACGCCGCCCTTTGTCTCGACACCAGAGCGATGAAATAAACGTAAATAAACATTTCACTTCCTCTATCTCTATATATAAATTGCGATTTGTTTGGTTTGCGATTCATTTTATAAATAAGTAGCTAAAACTAAAATCGAGACGCTAAAGCTCTATTAGACCAGAATTAAAAGTTTAAAGCGAACACTCAATAAATCAAGAGGAATGCCTGTCTTAGGTTTTTTAACGAGCTATAAAAGGATTTTACGATTCTTGTTTCTTAAAAGATCGAATTTTTTATTGCGTCGATAGCTTGATATTTCAGTATTCAGTATAAATAAAGGAAGTGGAGGTTTAAAATTATTTATTATTCATTTGCTAAAGAGGCTGTCGTGTCCCACTAGGATAGAGTTTAAGCACGATAGTTGGCGGTTCGGTTCTATTTAGGGGAAAAATTCATTTATTTTATTTTCTCGCTCTGGTAGACACAGTGCGGTGTTGAGTTCCGCACAATATATTTCAAATAATTGGCGGTAATTTTCTAACAGATAGTCTAAACTCTAAGTTCCTTTTGGCTACCCTGTTATGCGGGAAAAAGCTTGAAGGTGAAAGATATCTTTTGAAATATGTCCCACAAAAAGCCGAAGATGTTCAAAAGTAAGAAATTGTGTTATACAAAACTAAATTGTGACATAATTAAGTTTTTTTACTTAATTTTTCTAAAGAGGTGGGTATCGGCACAAATACATTAAAATATTAATACATGATACGTATATTACTAAAGCAATTTTTGATAAGCTTATCTAAAAAAATTACGCTTTAAGACACGTAATGGAGATGATAAAAACTATCATTCTGTCCACTTTTACTTTTTTTTCTTCTTTTTTCATGTCCACCTTCACTTTATATGTACAAAATATTTAGTGTAGAATATAAGATGTAAGCTCATTCTGACACGTCGACAACACGCGGCGATAAATTCCGATATTTCAAATTGGTATGAAAGCAAGGGAATGGAATGTCCTAACACTAGGTTCCCAGGTTCCTTCTATTCTACCTTCCTATATGCGGGATACACGTGAAACTTAAAAAAATTAATAGCTTCACTGTTTTCTCCACTGATTCCCCTAAAGATAAATGTAAAAAGTGCGCGTAAATAAATTAAGCCGGCGTCATTTTAAAATTATTGCAGTAATCTAAAAAACCTCGACGGAACTGAGAGGAGAGCTGTAATAAATAAAATGTCACGCTTATAGCTTCATCTCGGAAAATCTGTTACGTGAGAAATACGGGACGTGAACTGTGAGCGGCTACGCAGCGGCAGAATAAACGCTCGTTTTTTCTTTACGTATTTATTATGCTCGCTTATGCTATACGTATTTTCGAGGCCGTCGTGACCTTAGTAAATTATCACTAAATCGACGTCGAGGACTTAATAGATTATCTCTAATTGTATTATTACAATTAGTGATAATTTATTAAGCCTTTTCCGGGTTCCACTAGCTTTTTGCTGCCTACCCCGCGCTATACGATGTAAAGCGTGTTGCTCCAATATTGTATGCGTGAATATAAGTAAGAATGACATCGTAATATAACCCAGTATATTTCAAAATTATTCTACCGTAGCATTAATTTGAACTGCAATTAAAACTTTTACTAACCATTTTGAGCTTTTTACCGTCAAAAAAATGTATGATTACAGCAACCTTTTGAATTTTTCATGTGTTTTTGTTTCGTACGTACACCCCGTTTATATGTTTAAGTATTTACTCTTTGGATTAAGCAAATTAGTTTTTTACGTTACATTTTATTTTCAAATTATTATATATTTGTATTATATATTTGTAAATTATTGAAGCCAGTCGTGGTGCAGAAGGCATATCATGCGATATATTCGCATTTCTCGAGGAAATTAAATATATAATATTTTCATTTCTTTTCTCTGTTCACTAAGGAAAGTGCGGCGCAGAGTTTTGCTTCTCCACAAACAATGAAGTGTCTTAATGAAAGCCGAGTGTCTTAAGAATAGGTTTCCAGATTCTCTGTGGCTATCCTGCTTTGTACGATATACACCGTGAATCAAAAAAAGATGCCTATTTGTTATGTATTTTATAAACTAACTTTTTAAGCATTTTTCAAGAACTTGGCTATTTTCAATTACTATCTAAATTAAAGTTTCATATTAAAATAAATGATCAACCTAAACATTTACTACAGCCGAGCACACAATCTACGAAAGTTGAAGCCATTAATCAAATGCCTAACTCTTGCTGACTTACCTAATATACATTTTAATTGGATACCGAATCTCCAATGATAAGAAAATATATCAAAAAGTGGTTAAGTTCGAGTCGGTTTTGAATGATAAATTCCGTACTTTATTTAAAATTATTTATTAAAAATCGAGCGTCACTCTTCAATTTTATTCACTTGTATTAAGATGATATATATCAATGTAAACGCTACGGCTGAGGACTTAAATCCCAATCGGGGGTAGGAATTTTTTTTTGCACTGGTAACAAGACAAAGCACACGTTGAGTTCTGCCATTTAACGTGTAGTTCTGGCTACCATGATATACAGCGTGTACAGGTACAGCTTGAAGTTACTAAAACAATTGGGGAAAAAATGGCTGCCCTAATTTATAAATGTTTATTTAATAACCAAACAAGTTTTTATCAAGAACAGTTTTTCCGATATAAATACGAAACCCTAAAAACGATAAGATACTAGTTATCTATGATCCATGTAAATCTTCGATATCATCTGCTCCCTAAGGAACAGCTTCATATATTTTAAGTAATACGCTTAAGCGAATTTGATGCTTAAATAGTCACAAATATGTATCATTTTTGTTAAATTTATTTCATGTCTAAGGGGCACAAGCTTGCGACTGTAAGCGCGACGGCTGTGGGTTCGATTTCCTCTTGGAGTACATAAATATCGCGTACAAACATTTGTTAAATAAAGAATTTAATATAAAATATAATATTAAAGAAATTTTTCCTACATTTTATTACCTTGTGCCACCGACATGATTAATATCAGACCCTCTATTCCTACCAATTTACAGAAAACCAGCCTCTGTAATAAAATGCTACGAGATACTTTGAAGGGTGAGTCTCGCGTTTACGACTTTAATACATGAAAATACTTAAAGTGATTTTTTTAGCTTCACTCTAGACCCCGCACATTGCAGGGTTGGCAATAACCTATTAAGACACCTTCATTTCCTATATTCGGCGAATTATAGAGGCATTGCATGTTTCACAATTAACTCTCCTGAGTGGAAATCGCATAATCGATTACATTTACACGCAAACACTGCTGCAAACATTTGCGCGACCACGGTCTCAAAAAATAACTTTATAATGATGACTAAATATTTCTCTTACGAGTAGCTGTCAGTCGCAAAATCTCAGCAGTGAAAACTCAAATAAGCGCTCTACGTTAAATTACTTCGCGTCCCATTTAAAGATTTGAATCATAATTCAAAACTTTAAATTTAGATAAGTCGTTTAAACTGTTTCGACATTTACAAGTAAGGAAATGTTAAGAAGTCTAGAAACATAAAAACAATTAATTACTACTTTTTTTTCAGCTTCGCGCTGTAACCCACATATGGCAGAACAGCTCAATGCTAAGATGCTCCATTCCCCATTTTCCTCACAGGTTCTAAGATCTAGTCTGATTAGTGGTGGAATCCAGCGCCGCTCTTTGCCGCCGGAATGAGGAAATTAAAATAATTCATTACTCCGAGCGGGGATCGAACCGACAACCGTCGCGTTAGCATTTAGACGATTGTGCGCTACGACGGCTTCATTTGGGGAAACGATTAATTTTATCTATACATAATATAATAAAATTTTAACTCGCACAGGCAGCGTCTGTAAGTAGAAGATATATTACAAATTTTATTTGTAATAAATATTATTTAAATAGTTTAAAAATAAATTCAATTAAATTAAAATCTTTGCGTTTGTGCAAACTAAGCTCAGAAACGTTTTAACCATTTTAAATGCATGTATGTTGATGAGCTTCCTTATACATTTAGTGCTTTTTCATACTTCAATCGCTTCCTAAAGAAGTTATATGAATATAAATAATTGTTTGGAACAATATTGCTTACTGAATTATAAGAAAATGTAGTTATCAATGTATGGATATTGTCTTTAAAATGATAATGTTATTAGAGCACGAACTATAAATTCAAATGAGAAAATAAATTATTGTATACTTCATGAGGATAAAGCCGCCAGCGGGTCGCTAGTTTATAATAGAAACTTAATTATATAGGTTTTTTTTAATATTTAATCGTTGTATACTAGAGTTGGAATTCCCCCGAGTGAGAATCAAACTCACAACCATCGCGTTAACAGTTTCTATACGTTGTTAATCTAGTAAATTGAATAAAAAATCTAGTAATTTCAATTTTGAGTGGTCTTTGTCAAAATACATGCGCAAATTTTCATACAATATAACGGTGAGAAGATTGCTTTGACGGAATTTTGGTCAAAGAGTTAATATTTGTGGAACTTAAATACGAAAACTAGATGGATATCGGTTATTACTTTTTAGAAATTTTAGAGTAACATGGAAAAAATTAGGCCGATATTTCACAGGGACACAAGAGAGCGACTGTAAACGTGACGGTCGTGGGTCCGATTCCCACTTCGAGAATACAATATTTAATACTATCATTTCTGGTGACGAGGCATACCGCGGCGTTGAGTCCCGCCACTCAACACGCTATGTCTGCAGAATTTGACGGAAAGTGGGGAACGGAAATATCTTAATCGAAATAAAGTCTCTTTATACTCAGATTAGTATATAAATAATTGTGTACTACAAGCGGGCGAAGCCACGAGGGGGTCGCTAGTGTTAAATAAATCTCGATAAAAGACGAAGGTGAAATAATGACAGATCTAAATGTATTTGAGATTTATTCTTAGTTTGATATTTCAATCTTAGGTCAGGTGGGTCGATTCGCACTCGAAGAAGAAAATATTTAATATTTTCATTTCCTTGCTCTCGTGCAAAAACAATAATTAACACATCGCAGTACAATGACAGCGTAAAGAGCAGACTGACTGTAAGCACGATGGATGTGGATTCAATCACTACACTCCGAACTGGCAAGAAACAGTGCAGCGTTGAGTTATGCCACTTAACACGCAATGTCTAGAATTCCGGAGAAAAGTAATAACGTAGTGTCTATACACTTGGTTCCCATTGGTTAACCAGCTATGTTTTATATTAATACGCTAAAACGTACTATTACTATTTCATAAGAACAACGGAATTGACTTTAAGCATTATGCGTGACATTGGGTTGCAGTTATTGCATTTCACACTGTCTCTATTTATAGACTGACCTATTTTGTAAGAATTTTTTAATTTTTTATCTTTACGCTTAAAGCCTAGCGAGGTAGCGAGAGAGAATAATCTATGCATACTAACTAATACTACTACTGTGCGGTTTCGTAGTAACTTCCTTCCACGCGCCACGGAACTGTTGAATGGCCTACCCGCGGCCGTGTGTCCAGGTCGATACGACATGGTTACTTTCAAAAAGCGCGTCTATCTCCATCTTAAAGGCCGGCAACGCACCTGTAGCTCCTCTGGTGTTGCATGGGGTCGTGGGCGGCGGTGATCACTTACCATCAGGTAACCTGCACGCTCGTTTGCCAGGGCTCCGCTTAACATCCCGGTGGTCTCTCTGCTTGCTTGCTCCTTCTTGCTATAAAAAAATAACAAGACCGCACCGTCCATATCTCTATGATACCTTGACTTCTCATTAAATTAAGTTCATAATTTTGTTTTCTAATGACATCATCACTAAAAAAGTCTTTCTAAAACATACTAAAATACTAGGAAAGTCTACACATAGCTCCCTCATATATCCGAGAATGCCAGCAAGTGACACAAAGCATTTTTCTCGGCTGATAAATGAAATTTCCCGTTATTTATTTAAACAGTGTTTTATTACTTTTACATTCCTATTTAGAAGCTATTTCTAATAACATCAAGTGTGTTTTAAAGTGACGACACGAGTGATTGATTAGTACTCCAATTTTAATATATATATTTTTTTATTTTCACGCTATATCTCACATATAGCAGAGTAATCGGAGAAAACCTGGTGTTTATACTTTCACAAAAGGGAGGAATAAAAGATTGTCATGTATTTTTTTTTATTTTTTTAATTTCCACCATCCCACAATACAATTCCTCTTTTCAACGCGTAATATTTTGAATTTAGACGTAAAGCGGAGAACTTAGTGTTCTTACACTAGGTACAGCCTACCCTGCTACGCTAAAGATAAATTAAATTAATCAGTATTAATAAACATGTACAAAAAGTATTTCTTTTTGCCGGATAAGTAGAACTACTTATCTAATTTATTAATTACAACAGAGTGAATAAACTTAATTACACGAGAATTCACATAAGAGCGACCACAGAGCAGCAATCAGAGATAAACCATAATCCAATATCAACTTCATTATGTCGAACGTAATACGCGGCCTTCGTTTTGTATCGAGCTCGGCGTTTTGTGGCAAAACCAGAATACGTATTTTAGCTATAGAATGGAAATATTTTTAATATTTACTATTATATTTATTTTTACCATATTCTTGCTACGGTTATGGGGTTATCCTTATTTAGGAACATTATTTAATTTTCTGCAAAAATGAGTTGCGATTCTCAACATAAAATGTTCGAGACATCAGGCTGTGTTTTCAGATTAGGCCGCCTTAAATCAAGAGCCTTCACTAGAAGAGATTAGATTGATGTTGACCGATTTTGAATTTGACCCAGAACTTTTAACGATATCTCAGATCATATATGAGCTATATAGTGAGCAGTATGGAGAACCATTTAACCCCATTTTATACGAAATATCTTTAAAATGAAATTCAGTTAGTGGAATACGGTGTTGAATTCCGATACTCAATTCACAGTCTTCAATTTGGACGGAACAAAATGCTTTAGCACTAAGTTCCCTCTGCCTATCCCGCTATATGCGGGATAGAGCGTGAAACTAAAGAAATAAATTAAAGACTGAAATGCCCTTACAGTAGATTTTCCCTGAGTAACTTGCCAATAAGATATAATAAATGACTCCCGTCTCGTCACAATATCGTATAACAGAATAATCCCATGAATATGAAGACGACAGAAATTCAGTTTCGTACGTGAGAAATTTAATAAGCTTCTCGAGGCTCTATGTATTTTCAGTACTGTTATGTAGTTTATACTAAACAGATATGTGCGGTACGAAGAGCTTCCAATTGGTTACTTGATTGTATTATAATTATTATAGTTTTTAATTTTTTTCTTTCTTTCTTTTAGTTTCACGCTGTATCCCGCACATAGGGAGGTTAGGTTAGCCGCATTCTTGAGGCATTGCGTGTTGAGTGGTAGCACTCACCGTGCCGCGCTTTGTTTCATTACCAGAGCGAGAAAATAAATATGATAATATAAGTATTTCATTCCCGAATGGGAATTTTTTAACCATTGTCAAACGGAAAGGGATTTTTATCAATTTATTTTATTGCGTAACGTTACTACGGTAACGTGGACATATTGTAAATATAGTAAACTACATGATGGTTACAAGTTCAAATCAATCTGAAATAATATAAAACAATCTACAGAACACCTCATTACCAATCTGATAATAGAAGTTGCACTTTTTATTGTATACCACGCACAGTATCATATAGCGTTAAAGAGTCTAACATAAATTAACAAAATCCTTTGAAGTTCATCATGTTTATTAAAACAATGGTGTAAAAGGGTACAAGCGAAGGCAAACAAAACAAAGAAACGGAATAAAACAAAAGCAATAAACAGACGGTCTAATAAAAGACAGAAGTGGTTCTATATCTAATTGGCTCAAAGACCAACGTTTTCATTTTGTGTAGATCTTAAAATGAATTGATCACGAGTGTTTCAGGATCAGATGGAAAGTCGCAGGTCTCAAAGGGTACTGAGAGCTGATTTCGGAGAGCACTCCTGATTCCCGGTTGGGGGCACAATGGGGCCAATCAGGACCAGAACTTGAGTTGTTATTGGACGTTCACTGTAACAAATGTATAGGCAGGTATTGTGTACTAGTGACCATCTGCGAATTCGTTTGCGAAAAATTATGGTATAAAAAATGTGTAACGAACCCACAACCATATTTGAAATTTTAGCGTTCTATTTATATTTCAAAGCGCGGCGTTGAGTTCTGCCACTCAGCACGCAATGCTTCCAGAATTTGGCGGAGTGGGGAATGGGAGTGTCTAAGCATTAGATTTTCTCTGCCTACGCTGATGTGTCCGCACACAGCAGGGTAACAGAGGTAAAACCGCATGAAGCTGATTTAATTTAAAATATATTATGTCAGGTTGTTAAATACGTTCGTTGTAACAAATTTATTTATGTTATTAGCATAACCGACTCCGGCGCACAAGAACGCTATGGCTTAGTATGTAGAGAGTTCCGATGGTTTCCAAGAGATTTAAAATTTTGATACGTTTTCTACATATGTAATTTTCTTTCTTAAGTGTGTAATAACTCTTTAAAAGAGATAAAAATGTATTTGAAATCTTTACAATCGTGTTCAATTTTTTTTACATTCTAAATATATAATTTTGTTAAATTTCAAGTACTTACAGTGTAACCAAGACCTACACTCAAGCGCCTAACTCAGTTATTGGTTATCTTTGAGGCATTAAAATGTTCTTCGATAATTTCAACTTTGAAGCCAAATTAAGTTGTTTCGATCCAGAACTTTGTGGTTAAGTTTCATCGATTCTTTCTATGATGTTTAAGTTTATGTATACTTTTTTTTAGCTTTATGTATGCATATAGCAAGGTAGGTCAAGAATCTAGAAGATTAGTTTTGATTATAAATAAAATCAATTATATGTAATAAAATAAAGTGATCTGTCACTACTTCAATGTATTTTAAAATATATATTTTAACTATAAAATTCTTACATCTAAAATCGAGATTGTCAGTGCGTTCAGTAGACTTATCACGGCCGTTTTGAGAAAAAGCGTGAAGTTAAGTTAAATTAAGGTTTAAAAAATTTAATACACGAAAATATTTATTTTATAATGTAGAAACATACATTATATTTAATATAATATATAGGAAGCTTTATACGCAAATATGTCGATAAAAGTACAAATCCTTACTAGAGGACAGTCGGCATAACTGTCCGCTGGATCATATGATCGTCGTTGTCTGCGGGCTTGTGCAGATTCTGTCTTTTTATATATATGTATTTAAAAATTTTTTTTATTAATAGGAAGGTGTGTAAAACCAGGTTCCATCTGCCTCCCATTCGATTTGGGGAAATCAAATGGGAGGCAGTTGACATGGAAAACTCATGTTTTCTTATATAAATTTTTTATTGAAGTTTTGCCAATACCTTTTTAAATAGTGTATAAATGAGTTAAAAATAATTTAACAAAATTTCTATGGGAACGGAAAAAAATTATACGTTTGTGCGAAGTTGCGTGCTACAATTAGTGTTAAATTAAATGTAATGCACTCCAGATAAAATGAATCCGTTCGTTTCTCCAGGACTTGTGCACAAAAAATGTAAAATAAAAAAAATCCCAAATAAGAAAGTCCGAGTCTACAACACCCCGGCCGAGCTCCTTTACAAAGTTTGCTCAACCGTTAAAAGATCAGGGGAGTTTAACGTGCTAGAATATATAGCGATAATAGTTTCCATTTTATATTTTTACAGTTCGAGGGACATTCAATATAAACGTTTCATGGTATGTTTGGATAAAGAAATGACAGTAGACTGTAGAACAGGTGGTGGGCAGCTACTGCTAAGACACTCGTTCTGACACACACCGCCCAATATTTGATCCATGTTGCGTGGTGGAACTCAACGCCGCGCTTTATCTCGTTGTCACAAATGAAAATAATTCATTCCCCTGAGTTGGAATCGAACCCACGCTGCACACATTTAACATAACTAACTATATTTACTCATAGCTATTATCTGATTACCAAAATTCCAAGCCATAATTGAAAATAGTTAACATAGAAATTTAATCTACAGCGATTATAGTAAGGAACGTACTACACAAAGGTAAACCGCATTACAATTTAATAAAGGCCTAAATTATAGCGCGAGTAGGTATAAGTTATATCGTATAAGTTCCTGTCAACAGGGTTGTTTGTCACTGAGTGTACTTGTGCGATAGACACGTATCAACTAATGATTAATTACAAATTAACGAAATTAATAAACTTAACACATAACATATATACAATATATAACAGGGAAGGCACTGTATTCGTCATTTTCCGCAGAATTTTTCGAGACATTGCGTATTGAGTAGTGGAGCTTTTTTACCTTGAAAATGTAAATAAATAAAAATTTATTCCCCTGACTGGGAATCGAACTCACGACCGTCACGTTACAGTTACACCTGTGTACCGGTGCATTGTATGCGTTATAAGCTTTATGCTTTTTACAACCAAATAACATTTATGAATTCTACTATACTACGAAATCTTAATAGAAAACTGATTAAGACTCTTTCGAAGCGTTATTTGTTAATGTATAACCATTACAAACTGTGAAAATATTAAACAATTTATTTGAAATGAAATTAAAGTTTTAGCGTCGCTACTCCCCAAATGAAGGAGACGCCAGGAAATTATTAGGATTAAACGTGAGTTGAATCCGATACGGTTCCTTAGTTCGTGATGGTTTTTGCAATTATTTGTGAGTATGTACCGTGTTTTCAGTGTTCCGTATCGCACAGAGTAAAAACGGACTCCTTATATGTTAGGATCACTATGTTGTCCGTCTGTAAAGACCATATATCTTGAGATCACGTAGAGGAAAACTACTCAATATGAAATACTTGTATTCATGTCCATCATTCCTGGGAGAACTGAAAAATCAAGCTTATAAGTCAACGCAATCATAAAACACAAATATTTATGCATCATTTTTAATGCATTTTTTATGAAATTCGCCCTGTAGTCAATATCTATAGGCTCTCACAGACCTACTAATGCCCACAAACTTAAGTGTCTCCACTTCTATAAGCTGTCTGACCCGCTAAGTGCGAGTCCAACTGTACGTCTTTTTTCATCCATTCAAAAGGAGCTGAAAACTATGTATTGGTATTGAAGATTCTATTTGGCCAAGTATATTAGATTATATAAAGTCTTAAGAACGTTTGTATAAATAATACGCGATTATTTCCTCACTCTTTGCTTATTTGTTGGATATATAATTTTTTCCTATGGAGGGTAGAGGGAAACTAGTGTTAAGACAACTCGTTCCCCAAATACTGTTCAATTTTCATGACAGTACCATGATATTGTATCATATATTCATGATACAATGTTTCGACAAAAGCTCTAGCTTGAGTAACGAAGTGTTTCAACACTAAGTTCCTTCTGTGTTGCATATCAATGCAGATACAGTGTGAAGCTAAAAAAATAAGAATTCGGAAGGCAATCCAGTGACTTTTGCTTTGAACCCAAAGACTTAAACTCCAATACAATGTTTTCCCAACAATAAATAAAAAAAACGTACTTACAACGTTAAATCACAAAGGAATATCGAGTTGCGAGTGTTGTTCACAACTTTTCAGATTGGCATTAGTTACGGTCAGTGACGCACGTGGATGTTAAAGTTTAGTCGGAATCATACACCTACTAACAATACAACCTACTACTACGAGTATATTAGTTATACAGAGGATTTTTGTCAGTTCCACTTTAAAAGAAACCACAGTTTTAACTACTCTATAAATGCCTAATTCAATTAATAAACAGTTTTTTTCCACCAAAAATGAAAAAGTTGTTTTTTTCCAAACCAAATAAATGATTAAATTATCGTTGTAAAATAAAACGACATTTGTCGCAGGACGCAGACGTAAACCTTTCAAAAGGGCACCGCCGCACATGCCTCATTCCGAAATCGAGTCGCAGGTTTTGACGATAAAGTTCAATGTTGTTTAACCTTTATTATTATTTTTACGGAGTGTCTGAACACTGTGTTTCCAAGTACCCTCTGCCTACTGTTTTTGCGTTTAGAAACATTTATTAAAATCGCATCGATAGCGTACCTTAATTTCTTCTCCAAATTACATTTTTTTACCGGAAAGCAGCAACAAAATGTATTAAGACACTACTACTTCTATTGTGTATCGAATATCATTGTCTCATTAGAACTAGGAAATAAGAATAATTTATAAAAGATTATTCTCGTTTTTCCACGGCATCCTTAATTTGTTACCAATAAAAAAAAAACCCAAGTTCTACATCCTTATCCGTTTAAAGTGCTCCCCTATAAAAAATACATACACGTTCGCCAGATAAAAGAAGTAGCAAAGACAACCCATACTAATCTAACTTTGTATAAAGTTTTCAGAACTTTTTTTTTTCTTCTTTTTATCCCTTTTTATTGAAGTGTCTCATAATATATTATTTACTCGTGTAGAACCTGTGTATTTTAGTTAATTCTCATAATAAATTATAAATAATGAGATATCTTTATGACATTTAAATTGAACGTGACTTATAAGTTTATTATAATACACACATACCAAAAATAAATATTATGTACTATATTAGATACCTATTTATTCCATAAGAAAGCATGAAAAAAAGAGTTATAAAATAAAATAAGCTCATTTATTAATCTATCCAAACTTCGGAGTCCGTCCGAGAATATCTCAACAATTCATTAAAATTAATACTTTATTAAACTAAAAATAGCCGAGCCCGCTATATCTGGCAGACGGAAGACGGTGGAGGAATTGTCGTACAAAATAACAATGGTATAACAGCACTGGCTCTGGAGATAACGTAGATGTATTTCATTATAGATCTATGAATATCATGTTGTTTTGGATGAGGTAGTTTTTAGAGGATGACTGTAAAAATGACAGTTTTAGGTACGATTCTAAATTGATAAATTATTTTCGGTTAAATTACTTTGAGTTGATTTAGTTTCAGTTAAATTCCATCACATAACTGCACTTGCACTAAGCACGCTAAGTCTCAAAAATTGGGTAAGAAATGGGGAATGAATTGTCTTAGGTTCCCTGTAGTATGTACAGACTATGTAATGCGACCAGCGCAAGGAAAAAAAAAATAAACGTAACGCCGGGACTTGTCAGTATTTGTTTGAGAATAAAAATACACTGAGAGTACGTGTAAAATTTCAACATCCCATAACTGATTTCTTAGGAATAAATCTAGTCTAGATTTGTAAATAAAATCAAATATATAAAATAAAATATCCATTTAATAATTATGACTTCATGTCTATAACAAGAATTCCGTCTTCTTTATCGGCTTCCGCCAAAAAGTCTGGCTTGTGTCAGAACGGCGCAGTGATGAGACTCTTATTAATTTTATTGTAGTGTTCCTTAATCTGATCTAATAAGGGAAAAAATAAAGTTTTCCATCATGGCTCAATGGCACATCGTCTGGCAGTAAATGTGACGGTTACGTGTTCGATTTCCACTTGGGTGAATAATATTCAAATAAGTATTAATTAAAATAAGATAAATAATTAATAACTTCAAATAACACCAAGAGAAGCGTTGAGTTCCCCCAACTCAAGGTCTTGAAAACTGACAGGAGAGTGGAGGGGTGTTTTAATTCTAGGTTCTCTATGCCCAGCCTGCAATATGTGGGATTAAGCGTGAAGTTTAAAAAATGTATTACAATATATAAAAAAAATACAAAAAATATGAGTTAATTATATTTTTTTCTTTAATTTTTTTCTAAATTTATTTTATCTTCAAAAATGTGTAATGTGAAATGTGTATAGACAAAATAAAGTACGTTTACAATGGAAGAAAAGTGGGGAAAAGATTGATTAAAATTTTACTTACTTATTTATCAATAATAGTTTTCGAGGCTAGCCATGGCGCAGAGGCACAAAGTGATATTTTTATATTTACTTTTCTTCGCTCTGGTGTTGAAGTACGTATAAATCGCGGCTTTCAGTTCCGGCACTCAACACGCATCGGAGTATACACTTGGTTCGCCCCGCCTACTCTGCTATATGTGGAATACACCATGAAGCTGTAAAAAAAATTTGTAAATTTATTAAATGACGTGTAAATAAAAAAATCTGGAATACGTAAATAATGCTAAATTTGAAAGTTACTCTGATCTGTCGAAGTCAACGCCGCTCTTTACCTAGTTACCAGAGCAAGAAAAATAAAAATATAAAATATTTTATACCCCCGAGTAGAAATCGAACCCACAACTCCCCCCGTCTAGAATACTTCTGTACAGTGGAATGTGATATGTGCCTAATTGATATAGGCTTGAGAGTGGAAAGCTAGGAAAGCTTTCTACTAGAAGATATTCAGATCAGTTTGGTCAAAGGCTGTTTCGATATATAGACGAGTGGCCTATTTTAGTAAGCCTGGCAGAATATACAACACTTTTAAAAAATATTATATTATAAGCCTATATATATAAAGTTACTATTCAAAAATTGTTTATTTGTAAAACTTATCATTCAGTCCAAGAATAATTATGAAAATCATAAAAATGTTTGGAATTAATAACATTTAATTATTATACAAAAATTTATTATTATGTATATATTGAATATGATATAGAACTGCGTTCCCAGTCTGTGGCAGCGACCTGTGCATTCAACAATTCAAAAATACTTGCAAGGTCTATTTGAATAAATATAAGCACGAGGATGGTGGGTTGGATCGCCATAAGCGCAATTAATTTTATTTAAGTCATTTTCATTTCCGCGCTTCGGAAAATAAAGCACCACATTGAATTCCACCACTGAAGAGAAGTGAAGTGTAATAACCTATATAATAACATAACGCTATGTAATAACCTAACTCTAGGTTCCCTCTGCCTGCTGCCTCCAATATAAAAAAGAACCTGGGTCTATATAAAGTCTTTTAAAATAGTGTTATTATAAAGTTCCTATTGTAGATTGATTGTATTGAAAAGTTTACTTCTCTCCGGGCCGGTTCTTTGTGTGTCGTTAGGGAGCTCGACCAAGATGTAAAAACTGGATATATTTTTTTCATATTTATATAAGGTTGGACATCACACGAAGGAGATTGTACGGTAAAAAGAGATTATATTTCACAATAGGAGAATGGCTGGAATAGGTTAGTCATAAATAGTATTTAAAAATATGTTACTTTATAGCTTAATCTGATATTTTTCCAAGATGGTGCAGAAAATAAAATAGAAAAAAATATCAATGCTTACTTATCATACGTATATAATAATATCTACAATATATTTGTTAAATCCAGATTTCTATATCTTTGTTTTCCATCCAACTCTAAGATCTATTCAATAAGGCTGACAAAGTGCTACTTACATTGCCTTGTAGGAAGGAACTCGACGTCCGATGACGACGTATGCGATATTCTGCAATTGCAAATACTTCAAAATCTCATGAAATTTTTAGTTTATAATATATATAAGAGTTAGTCGTAGTAATTTTAGATTATCTTCTTAAGTATATTATTGAAATATGAATTCGGTTAAAATATTGATTGACGATAGAAATATCTTTGGAATATTCCTATATTTTTTTAACGTCACCTTAAACCTACACACAGCAGCGTAAGCAGAGGAGGCTTGGGAACCTAGTGTTAAGGTACTCCATTACCATTAAAATACTCACCGCTGAATTTTGGAGACGCTTTGCCTCGTTACCAGATCGAAGTAAAAAAATCTTAAATATTTAAATTTTTCATACGGGAATCGAACCCTCAAAGACATATCAATACCTCATAAGTATAAAAAGGCCGTATTCATTAACCAATTTAAACAATAAATAAACAGCGATATTGAATGCTAATAACACGTGTTTAAACTGCTGCTTACATGTTAAATATTAAGACTCCACTTGTAATGAAACCGCTGGATCCCTATTCTGGTCAAAGATGGATGTGAGTTTTTGTTTGATAGGTACATATTATTTTATTTCCCAATTATTAAAATATTTAAGGCGTAAATTTCAATGTCGTATTTTTTGTAAACTACTCAGCTTCACGCTGTATCCCGGACACAGCACGCAGTGTTGAGTTTTGAGTGTTGAGTTCCGCCACTTATCCTGATATGTCTACATTTCCTCTGCCTACTCTGCTATATCCAATCGCTGCCAATGCGCTCGGCTAATATGTGTACGATACCTCGTACATCAATTGGCATAGCCCATAGTACATCGATTGGCCCAGTAACGGCCCAGGGTTGGCCTCATATGGAATAGTTTCTCAGTTCTGGGCCAGTGCAGCCCAGTATCCGCTTGACCCATTTGATCGCATACAACTCGAGTTCCCCATGATTCGAACGGTAGAACCGTTCGACTTAATGATCTGTGCAGGGCCTTGGTGACACATTGTCTCTATGTAAAGATGTCTCTTCGCTGTACCTTCTCTACCGCATTTATTATGGGAAGTGGTCGTGGGCGCCGGTAATCACTTACAATCGCTCGTTAGCGCCTTGTATTTTTTTATTAAAAAACAGTATATGGTTAAAAAATAGCGATCTGGATAGACTAAGAGTTCCACAACCAAACATAAAATTCTTTAATATCTACATTAAAAATTAATAACCATAAAAAATATATATGAAAGAAAAATCTAAAATTTTCAGAATAAGTAAGTCTGATAGGAGCATTTCAACATCTACATGCATAATGTAGCATCCGTTTCTGATTTCGTAATCCCAAGAGCAAGACTCCTTCGTTTGTTCCCTCTAATACAGACATATGTTTTTCTTTCAAAGATAGAGTTATTACAGTAAGAATATTTTTATATGAAAATGGGCAGAGGAAACCTGGGAACCTAGTGTTAAGACACTCAGTTCCCATTAAGACACTTCCATTACCCAATTTAGGAGGAACTGCGTGTAGAGTAGCGGAACTCAACGCCGCACTACCATCACAAGAGAGAAGAAATGAAAATATAAATATACCATTTCCCTGACTGGGAATCGAATCCAAAATCGCCACGTTTGCAGTCTCACAGTTGTGTCTTTGCGCCACGACAGCCTCAACCTCTTTATAAAATTAGAACTGTAAGCACATACTCTTCATTTATCTACAAGCTTTATCTCTCATCAGGTGTTCTCCGCTGAATCCGAATCTCGAGTGGCGGAACTCAACGCAGAAGTTTGCCATAACAGAATCGAATCGTCAACCACCTTAAGATCCTTTTATTCCTATTTCCTAACTTTTCCGTAAAAGATGTATTTGTATAATCATTTTCAATATTTTTTTTCTCTGTATATATTTACTAATAAGTTACTCATAGTATCTACTCTTGACCCTAATTAATCCAGGATGCATGTAGGATTGACACTACTAATATATTCATGTGATCTGACGATTATTATTACTTAGTGCTTGTAATTATATTTTATTCGATAGCTAAAGATGTTGGATTCATATAAGACTTTTCAAAGTCCTTGCCACATTGGCCAACCAGCCTGTGGTTCTTTTCTTATGTAAGTACATTATACTGTATAAAAACGCTGTTTTTACATAAAAAATCGATACAAAGTAAAACAGAGTGCCCACATTGGAAGGTTGCTACAAAATTGCAACAGACATTTATGTCTCAAAGTGTAGTAGCGTAGTAAGTAGTGCAGGGCAAACTTGAGTCGACCGACTAACTATATTTAATTAAACACACTCCATCACTCTGCAAAACCACACACAGACAAGTTTCTTGGTATATATTTGTACTTTATTGCATTTAAATCAACGTTTTTTTTCTTCGTATATTGTATTGGAAATATAAAATTTCCATTCACTCTAGTGTCGAAGCAAAGCGCGGTGTTGAGTTCTGCCACTCAACATACAATACCTTCAGAATTCAGCAGAAAATGGTGCACGAAGTGTCTTAACACTAGGTTCCCTCTGCCTACTCTGCTTCGTTCGAGATACAGCGTGAAGCTGATTTCAATTTTTTAGATTTTCCTCCTCCTCAACTTATTTACTTATTAAAGGGATTCTTGTTATAAATGATACAGTACTCTCATTTCCGGCTTGGCCTTAAGATCTCGTGGAAATTGAATTAAATTAAATTTGTTTGTATTTCACGGTTTAAGTAAGATAAATATATAAATTAATTAAACTCTTCAATGCGCAGCTTTGAGTTTCGAAACTTAAAACCCAATGAAAGTGGGAAAGTGGTTCCCCGGTTCTCCAGGAAGCTTAAAAAAAGCATAGAAGAAATTATAATTATATAGTATATAGGAACATTATAGACATATGCTTATAATATATAATATCGATCAAACAAAAGTTCCTTTATAGAGAAAGGAAAGAACGGAAAATTCAATCATTGTTTATATGTACAATGTATAAATATCGACGGCAAATTAAAAATCGATTTCACGCTGTATCCCGCACACAGCAGGGTGGACAGAGGGAGCCTAGTGTTAACACACTCCGTTCTTTATTGTCCGCCAAAACCTGGAGGCTTTGCGTGTTATTAAGGGGCAGAACTGAACATCAACATGGAATTCATTAATATGATGCAACATAACCTTTAAATAACCTTCCCCGATTATACAAAATCATATAAAAAATCTTTATATGGTAGTAGTTTCTGAGATCAGCGCGTCCGACCGAACAAACTCTTTCGCTTTAAGTACTATTTGAAGAACTCGTGTGCAATACTTTGCTATTTAGCTTAATGAACTGGCAAATTTCTTTCAACTTAAAAAGCCAAATCATGTTAAAAATTTTTTAGAATTTTTCGTTACAAAATATATTTTGCTTTAATGGAAATATGATGACGAAATTATTATTTGTTATGAAAGTGTGGTTTTTACTTGAGTTTTTCTTATTTTTGTTCTTTAGTGTAGTGTAAGCAGAGGGAATCTAGACACTCCGTTGCATATAAGTGGCCTTTAACTTTTCTCCTCGAACGGAAGCAAACACACAATAAATTAGTGATGAATTGTAGCAAATTTTATTGGTTTTATTTCAATGCTAGGTAGGTATGAGAATTGCAAGGTGTTCCAGTAGAATTTCTTTTCTGGCCAGGGCAGAAACCGCTGTAGAGGCATCACGGCACATTGGCAGCTTTTGACTGTACACCGGAAGGTTGTGGATTTAATCTCCGTTTTGGAGGAATGAATAATTTTCATTTTTCCTCTCTGCTCACACAAAATACTGCTGAAAGTGGAGAAGGATCGCCTTGACAAAAGATTTTATTTGTCGATCCTCGTAAATGTCTATACAATAATATCTATAAAAAATAAAGTAAGTCAATTAAAATTAATTCAAAATGAATTCATCGTTTGGGTTTCAAAACATTTTACTTTTAAAAGTTTCGACGGATGACCATACATAAATAGGATTTTTTCCATATATGAAATATTATTTCGGATGTAAGGCATTAGTTGGAAGCTTAGCGAGCGTACACGGTTGTTAAATCCGATTATGCCATAGAACTCTATGGATTGACGTTCATTTTAACACATATATAGCGTGTTTTTTATTGCTACGAATATAATACATTATTCGTAGGAGAAAGCATAGCGGCTGCATCCCGCCTAGCGGGGTAGGCATAAGGATCCTGGGAATTTAGTGTTAAGACACTCCGTTCTTATTAAGTTATTTCTGTTCCCCATTTTCCACGAAATCCACCAAATTCTCGAATCATTGCGTATTGACTGTTGAAACTCAACGCCGCGCTTCGGATTGTAATGATACCAGAGCGATGAAATGAAAATAAATAATAACTATTTCCCCCGAGTGGGAAGTGAACCCATAAACGACATGTGTATAGTTGCACGTTTGTGTCCCTGCGCCACGACGGCCTCAAATTAAAGTAATAATATATTAGAATACTATTTTTGAACACCATGTACGTAGTACACTGACCTTTGAACACAGGTATTATATATTCGCATCAATCATTTGCATTGCAAATATTATTCTATATTGAATGCTATATTTGACACTGGAGAGTTGTCGGATTTAGATGTAACTTTAACCATTGATTTCAGTCTTACTTGAGTTCTGAATGAAGTTAAGCGACTTTGGCTTCAGCTTCTACGAGGATCGATGGATAATAGAAGTTGAAGTATAATATTTTATCGTAGCTGGATTTGAACCTGCGAGAGAAGTACGTATTCAAATTCCACTACGTTATAAGTTTTATACGTTTTCTAAAAAAATATTTTTCTTTCTTTCAAAGTATCGAACAATACTTTAAGAATGTCACAGATTCAGTAATCTTTGAATTGACAAAGAAACAACTATTTCACTAAATGTCTTTAAAAAAGTTTCTGTAGATGAATTTATGTAATATACTTATTATTTTCACCATATAATGAGTGATGAATCACTTGAGTTTTGTTTGCTTGTCCTGTATGATGAGTGAGATATATGAAGTCTTGAATTTTCGACGCCCGCGTCGTCGTAATGCAGCGGCAGATGGTCTGTACTGTGTCCACTGTACACGCGACGGTTATGGACTTCTTACTCGGTTTCCATTTCCCTTTCACATAACCCAGCCCCCCCCACTCCTCCTCCCACTCAAACATTATGTCTCGAAAATAAGGCATAAAGTAGGGAAAGAAATGTTTTAGAACTTGGTTTTATCTAACTTCATGTACTATGCTAGATATAACGTGAAGCTATAAAAAAGAGGAACATTTTTTTGATTGTTTTACAAAAAAGTGGAAAACAGAGTGTATTGACACTCGGTTTTGCGCTACTAAATCTTTATCTACTTAACTGTACTGTATTAAGCAACGCACAACACACGATATATATGATAAGTTATTAAGGCCGCGCCGGTATAGAAAACCGAAGATATTTAATATAACCAACCACGTTACCCAAACGGATTCTTGGCACGTCCGTGTGAAGGGAATTTCTTGGACTCTTAAATTCTGTAGGGTCAAAATAGAGGATTACTCACCTTAAGTTTAGGCCTCATGTCCTACGTGACGTCATTCTGAACGTGCAGACGGAGTTCAGAACTATATTAGATTGCAATTTTTCTCATTATAATATGTTTTATGGAATTGGTAGATTTGATGAGATTGCAATTTTTTTTGCTTTACTGTAAAACACTCCGTTTTCCATTTTCCGCCCTATTTTCGAGACATTGCGTGTTGGCCTGGCTCAATGCAGGGCTTTATTTTATTATTGGAGAGCGGATAAAAAAAAAAAAAACTCTCCCGAGTGGGAATCGAACCTACAACTAATACTATTATGTTGGTTGTAACAGTAGGTGTGTTGTGATTGTTGTGGGCTCGATCCCCACTGTATAGGATATGATTACATTGCAAATATTTGCTTTTCTTTGCCGTGGTAAACTAAGTGCAACGTTGTGTTATGACAGTTTACAAGCAATGTGTCAAACATTGGGCCGAAAATGGAGAACTTAGAAAAACCAAATACTCAGAGTATTTGGTTTTTCTGCCACAGTGTACAGGAAAATGTGTGAAGCTGTAAAAAAATATTTCTTTTGCAAATAAAATAAAATAAGATACAATTAAATTTCTTATTTTTTGTTCGTGTGACATGCTGCAACTAAGCTGCATTTTGCTCATCAAGTTAAATAAGCCATATATACATATAATATATACCTTGCTACGTATCACTCGTTACTCCACTCTTTATTTGGATTTCTTAAAAAAAAAAAGAAAAAAAATATATATGAAAAAATCCTTTTAAATGTAGGTAGTTTCGTTGACGATAGACTTCAATACGACATCCAGTGGTTAATGGGAAGCCAGTGAGCAAACTGCTTTCATACTTGAAGATAAAGTATTTTTCAGTTCATTGACCCGAAAGTATTTATTTTACACTACATTTGTCTCCTCTAAGTAAAGGTCTTCTTGTAAGGACAAACTGACGCGTACAAAACGCTATAGCACCGTGCTTGAACACGTGCCACGACTCGGTAAGTATAACTTATTTCCGCTTTGCTACGATGGTGTTGATATTTAATAAAAAGAAATTGTAAATTATAGATAGACGTTCTGTTTTTTTGTATTTTATCTCGTATGTAATGCCTATATCGTTAACTCAATCGATATACAGTATTCGGGGAGTTTTCGAATACGATCTTTTAACTAATGGATGTCCATAGTTATCCGAGACCGGTCGTGGTGCAGGGGCACAAAATGTGTGACTGTAAACGCGACAAGTTGTAGGTTCGATTTCCACTCGAGAAAATAAAATGAAACTTAATATTTAAATTTCTTCGTGTTAAGACCAAGCGTGGCGCCCAACATCCTCCACCTTAAAGGCCGGCAACGCACCTGTAGCTCCTCTGGTATTGCATGGGGTCGTGGGCGGTGGTGATCACTTACCATCAGGTGACCCGAACGCTCGTTTGCCTTGATCTCTCCCATAAAAAATCAATTAATGGAAACAATTATAATATGCAGCCCCTACAGCCTGAGTAGACGAAAACCTCCCGCCCTCCGAATACGTGCTATAACGACCATTGTAAATGAGCCCTTAAGGCGTTTCGTCGCTTTTCGCCCAAATTCGAAACTTTACGTTGATTGGCGCAGTGTAATTAATTTATTCCGACGAGTGGGAACCGGAATTTGCTATTTTTTTTTATCTATTTTCTACTTCTTAAGACACTCTCGTTTGTACCTTAAGACTGGGTAAAATAAAATTAGGGCGAACTTACTTAGTGTTAATACACTCTGTTGCCTCGAATTTTAAGATTTTGAGTTCAGTGTGTTGAAGTGGCAGCTTATCTTGTTATCAGAGCGTTTAAATTGTATAAGTTTATTCTCCCGAATAAAAATCATACTCATCGAATCGAAAGTAAATCTTTTTTTTTTAAGTTCAAAGTCTAAGTTCTTTTAATGTTTAAATTCATTTACATTTCTTTTTAATAATTTCGAAAACAATACTTTGTTGCTGTATAAAATTCTAAAGCAGAAATCTTCGAACAATATTATTATACTGCTATATTTCTATGATTACTCCAAGTCCAAGTACTCATTGGTCCCGATCAATTTTCAGATAAGATATATATTTTAAATTCCATCTCTTTCCCAAATCAGTATATTTGTATACTAACTTGAATTTCTCAAGATCCAAAAGGTTCAGGTAGCTTGATTCGATAAATAATGGTTTCCGTGAGATTTTCTCGTCTTCGTTACTGAAATTTTCTTACTTTGTATGTAAGAATGAATGTGGGTTATGTTTGCTTATCAAAATGGTTGCTTTGTCTTCTTGCCGAGATAGATTTTATGTTTATTAGTATTTATCGATGAATAATTTATTTTAGAATATGTATTTACTAGCTTCACACTACCGTATATCGTACAGGAGAGGTGGCAGAGGGAACCTAGTGTTAAGGTACTGTGTTCCACATGCACCGCCCAATTTTCTTAATATTGCATATTGAGTGGCGGAATTTAACGCTGGGCTTTATCTGCCATAGAAGGGAAATTGAATTTTAATATTATTTTTATTTAATTTTAATTTAATTTTGATACTGTTGTATTTACAGTCAGATGCTATTTCACACCGCAACGGTTTGTAAGCTAATTTCCCGCAAAATTTACTGAATTGATTTAAATGAAACTTAGCTTTTACATCAGAATCACACATAAGCTTATAAAATTATATATAATTATATATAATAAGATAAGTTGCACTTATAAAATTATTTAGTATAATTTGGCTATAGCATAGACGCTGCGTTTTGGTCGCTAGTCTAATATTTATATTTTAAATCTACTCGTATATTTTTCCGTTTTATTTTTTTCAATCTTTAGTTTTTTGGTCACATAACGTTTAATCCGCGTTGGTCATAATATGTAGAAAAAAATAGTTTTCTTTATCCATCCTATTACAGCAGGACTCGAGACCAAAAGGACAATGATTATAAAATGCGCCTTGAATATTAATGATGTGGTTTGAACTATATTTTAAAATTTATATATATGCTATGTGGAACAGTCCTCCAGACATAAACATCAAGATAACCTACAATACCAACACAAGTAAAGTAAAGCCGAGAATACGAATAAAATAGACTCATATTACTTTTAAAATATCCTTGGTCAGGATAAATTGCGTGCTTGGTTCTGACAGAGCAGTCATTTCACGGGAGTTTTATGTCCCACGCTTTATCACTAGTTTAGGTCGCGGTACAGAAGTTACGTATACATATGGTACTGCGTGGTGCAATGGGACATCGTAATACTTAAGGCCTTACGTATTATTATGTTACTTATTTTAAATGCGTAATGCAAAACAATATTAAAATTAAATAATAAAAAACAAAAAAAAAACTCAGCTATTTATGTATAAAAAATTTGTCTAAAATGCATACTATTAATGACACTTGGCTGATCTTCGACAGACTGATCTGGAAATATAATCCATAATAATCACTTTTCAAATAAAGGTCGCAAATTCGATCCCGGTTGAAGCAAAACGAAAAGATATCACATTTTTTTCAATAAACGGTACTAAGTAATGTTATCTTTGATCCATTTCAAATATTTGGATACATCTGTAAATATGGCGTAGGAATTCGGGTCACATATAGCCACATCAGTTCTCGACAAACTGACAGACACTATGCCTTTGACGTACCAAGCTCCTATTGAACGGCTTGAATTTGGATTAATCAGATCTGGTACGAACACCATGAAACCACCTCCACTGTCACCGTTACAGGCAGATGTTTCTGGAAATAGAAAATATAATTGAGTAACTTTATTTCAGCAGACAGAGAGATCCTTTTTTTTCCCTGAATAAAACTTTTTACGGGTGCGTACTCGGAGTGGAAACTTGAATGCGTTATGTGGGGAGAAAGAATATCCAGATTTTACTATACCAGGGGGACCTAGTAGAGTAAAATCTGAATAAAGCACGTCAACGACTTCCAACGGGATTCCGTTTTTTTACGGGCAATTCTCTGCGATACACGGGAAAACGTAGTTGCTTTGAAGCAGGGTAGGCATAGCGAATCTGGAAATCTTAGTGGTGGAATTCAACACCGTGGAACCTATCACGGTTACAGTCGCACGCTTGTGCCCCTGTGCCATGATTTTTGGCCTCACGTATAATGCTGCCTTTTGATTTATTTGAAATTCTATAAAAAGTTTCTCACTATTCTGATATCCTGCGCAGAACTTCTTGCCATCCCGAATGAAATTCCCGTAGAAAAGTGGATTGGTGTAAACACATTGCAAATCATCTATTTGAGGCATTGAAGCTTCGTGGAGCGTTGACGATAGAGAATCTGTGCTATCATATCCCCAGCCAACTACCTAGAAAAAGAATGAAAAATATAAATTTTAGAAGGGTACCAAAGGCACTCTATATATAGGTAAGATGGGCAGCAGAAAGAAACTACTGTTGACACTCCATTGGCCACTTCCTGCTCAATTTCGAGATGTTTCATGTTAAATGGTAGAACCTACCACTGCCATTTCCCTACTCTGGGTTGATCAGGTAAATGGGTATATTTTTGAATAACATATAATACGATAAAGCATATAAAACTGAGATCCCAGGGCCTTCAGACCTACGTCATTTAATCAAAGCTGAAATTTTGAGGATTTTTGAGGAGGATTTAATGCACGGTACGTGCACTGACGAACTTGAAATTAGGGCGCTGAATGGCTTAAAGTTTATTAAGAATAAATTAAATATTTAATTTTTTTTTTAAAATAGCACGCTAAGGACAACACAGAATTGTTACAATTTTAATATAGCGGGCAGAATCGCTTTAGCAGAAATTTCGAAAGAGAAATTTTCAAATTTTATCTTTCTAAGTACAGTGGTTTCGTCTGTACGTTGTTTGACACTCGCTCATTACCGGAAGAGTTTTATACAGCTATGTAGATATAGATACATATGTATAAATAGAATAGAAACATATGTATAAATTTATACATGTGTATAAATTTATACATAAATGTATAAATAGATTTTGCATACCGTTCCAAAAATTTCAGGATTCGGTAATCTAAAGTAGACCTCGTCGTACCATAAGCAAGCTGGTTGCACATAATTATTAAATATGACTTCTGACCTTAATTTCAGTAACGATATGTCATTCTGGAGTTTTTTCGCTGTAAATTCATCGTGAACTATTACTTCCAATACCTTGAAATAAAAGAAAATATAAGAGCTGATAGAAATCAAAATTGTGATCGTGTTAGAATTTAGACAAAATAATAATTTATAGCTTCGTTTCGTTGTACTACTCTACTGGACTGCTTGTAGACGCTATGGTTGTGGGTTGAATCTTCACTTGAGGAAATTAAATATTTATTTAAATGTATATTTCCATTTCTTTGCTCTTGCGTGGAGGCAAAGCGCGGCGTGCTGAGCTCGCCATTCAACACGCAATGCCTCCAAAATTTGGCGGAAAGTGGGGAACGGAGTGTCTTAACACTAAGTTCCTTCTGCCTACCCTGCTGTGTGAAGCTGATTTACTTTAATTTCATAAACATGCACAGTAAGTATATTAAATTAAATAGCTTAGAGCGCAGTTGGGCAATCATTTTTAGTTATGGTATTGAGGAGTATAAATAAGTAAATTTAATTAACGGGGGGCTTCTTGGTAGGTAAGGTATTCCCGATTATGAGATATTTCTAAATGACAAATATCTCGGAAACGTATGATATTCCAGAGTATGATATATGATGAGTCTGTCGTCTCTATCTGCTTGTCTATTGATCCAAAAAAATAACTTATATAAGTTACCTGTCTTTCTTGTAAAGATATGTCACTACCATATAAATTGTATTTTCCCAAAACGACTCCCAAAACATCTGGATGTACTGGTATTCCTGTGGTCGTCGTGCAATGGGCGGCTGGAGGAAGGACACAACAAGCTCGTACAATAACAAATTTTTAACATTGGAAGAACACAATAGGTATATATATATATATATTAAGTGCTTGTCGCTAGTCACTATCTTGATGTGATGACGGAAAATTGTTTTTAATTTTCACTCAACATTCAAAGCCTTCAGAATTCGATGGGAAATGGGAAAGGGAAGTGTTATAATGGAAATAGAGTATCTTAACACTAGGTCCCCAGGTTCCCTCTGCCTACCCTACCCTTCATATGCGGAATACAGCGTAAAGCTGATAAAAAAGCCTTTTAACCAACAGTAAAGCAAATAAAAAAAATGTTATTCCTAGAACCGCGATTGAACTCACAACTATCACATTTACAGTCAAATGCTGTTCCACTGCACCAAATGTAAATATTTGAAACTTCAAAAATAGAACTCTGTATAGAAATTCTAATTCTGGAACTGAAACTCGCGAAATGTAGAGACCATGTGGCACACTAAATTGAATTTGTAATATTGCTAGCGTTTTTGGTGTACAACTTTTATAGGAAGGATTTATTTGTGGAAAACGCATGCATAGCGTTTTCCATAAATAAATCTTATTTCACATATTTTGGAAAAAACAGACTCAACTTACTATTAGAGAGTTTCTCTGATTTCATAGTGTAATCGTGAATGATAGAAACACGCCGAACGTGGATGCGATTTCACTCGTGGAAATAGCCAATCACTTTGTAAAGCCGTCCCTCAATTTCTTAGTTCCTATAGGCCAATTGTGACGCAGGCGCATAAAGTGTGACTATACAAACGACGGGTTGTGGGTTTGATTCCCACTCGAGGAGTCTGTCACTCGCTTTTTGTCTGTTGAGTTTCACCATTCAACATGAAATACTACTCTACCAATATTTCCGGGAGACAAAATTTGATCTTATACTTACCAGTCAACACAAAATATTTATTAATCAACGTGCCACCGCATACGTATCTCAACCCCGCTTTCTCGTATCTATATATAGCGGTGTGCCACGGCCAGTTTCCCGGTTTCGTCACTTGTCCGTTAACTATTAACTCTGTGTGCCATATTTTACGCCTCCCACAGTATCTGTCGGGTACTTGCGCCCGTTTCTGCACTCCCACGTCATAATCTTCGAAATATGTCTGGAAATTTTAAATACTGCTTTTAAATACTAAAACTTTTCTTATCCGTTATTTATTCTTATTTTAATATGATCACTTTTTTGTTTTCAAATTTGAGGTTAATGCTGTTATCCCTACTGGCCTTTAAAGCGGCACCAGATGGGAACCCTGTCCCTAAAAAATTTCAAGCCTTATTTGACTGCTTGTGAGGATAACGACGGCGGTAAGTGAGTCCCCTGCGGGACCGCAGGAGCTTATGGTTAGTCTTGGTTATTTGGGTTTTTTTGGGTGCCACTACACTACGTGGACATGGTGCAATACAATAGGTGTGAATACATATAATATTGTACCGTCGTCTTTTGCGGAAGGCAGAGATATGCTTACAAAAAATTACTCTAATAAATATTTTTTTTTAGTTTCACGCTTTATCACTAGCGGGGTAGCTAGAGAAAATGGAGTTGCACGCTCTACTGTCACTGCATAGCTCTTTCACTTGTTCAACCTCTATATTATATAAGTCGTCACACTTTATACATGCCTGCCTTTTCGAAGGTAAACTGAGTATTCCATCTGCCTCTGTTAATACTCATACTTACCAAATTATAATTTTTACAGTATTCATCTCCATTTATCTTCAAGCTGGTCAAATAAGGTGGAGAGTACGGGGCGGGTTGACCACGAACAGTGAATGTGAAATTGTCAAAGTTACGCAATAGGATTATATTAAATATGTTAAACACACTGTCTTGGACACTTGAAAACTTGGCATCCTTATTCTGAAATAATAAAAAAAAAACAAATTAAAAACATATATGTATGTAGAATTAATATTTATTGTTTATTCATATTTTTATTTATTGGAAGAGTGGCCAAAAAACGCGCAGACTACAGAGTTAAATGGAACAACCTAAAGGAGGCCTAAACTTAAAAAGAAATTAAATAATACTGACATTACTAATAAATTAATATAAAAAAAAATATATTATATTTACTTATTTATATACTTATTTGTTTCTCTTAAGTAATGAATGTATATATTGTCAGTTAACTTTGAATAATTAATGTTATCGAATGTTATTTAGTGTTAAATTATTATCAATTTACCTACGATGATTTCGGATTCAAATTCCAAAATGGGCTAATTTTATTACGTTTAGAAGGTGACCTGGTCTGGTGATTGGCAGATTTTTTTTGCTTCACATTGTATCCCGCATATAGGGTAGGTGAGGTAATCAAGAACTTAAGCTAGCGTTAAGAAACTCCGTTCCCCGTAAGCTCTTCCGATCCCCACTTTACATCCGTCTTAAATTATTGAGGTATTGTGTGGTAATTGGCAAACTTAATGGTGCGATTTGCTTCGGTACCAAAATACCGAACCCGCAATCGTCGAGCTTACAGTCGCAGGCTGATGCCGTTAAGCCACGATTGCTGCATTTTTCTTAGTCTTTGCTTTTGTATAATAAAAGTGTTTTATATAATAAGTGCGGGATACAGCTTGAAGCTTTAAAAAAAAAATCTAAATAAGCGTCTGACTGTAGCTGCGATTGTTTTGGCTTTGATTTTCTTTTGGAGGAATGATTAAGTTTTATTTTCCCATTATTGTGAGATAACAGCGTTGAGTTCCGCCATTCAAAACGCGATATCTCGACGACAATTTTTTATTTATACGTTTAAGTATTAAAAACATATTCAGATCATGCTTAGACAATAGGTAAGAAGAACTATGATGCTGCGTTCCCATTAAGTCACTTTCGTTCCCCGCTTTCCGCTGAATTCTTGGGACAGAGCGTGTTGAGTGGCGGAACTCAACGGTGCACCGAAATATTAAAATTAATGTACTTCATTTATTTTGTATGTTATTATCTATTATAATGTGGAGAACGGAGTGTCTTAACACCAGGTTCCTTCTGCCTTCCCTGCTGTGTGCGGGATACAGTGTGAAGCTGATTTAAAACTGATCTATTATATACTTTCTCTTTTAATACCTACATATTTTTAAATACTTCCAACGGTATCTTTCATAAATTAAATTTATGAATCTTTTATACAAAGATTTCTTTTGTTTTAATTCATTAATTTAAGATTACGTTATCTATCTGACGGATTATGTTAATTTTTATTGTTATAATCAATTAATTTGTGATGACAGACTGCTATCGTACCGCTTTAAGCACCCACCCATCTTACTTTTGACCGGGGTTAAAGTTGCTTAACCTGACTCACTATAAATTGATAACGGCACTCAGTAAAATATAAATTAAATTTTTGAAGAAAACCCTATTGCATATATTGGTATAGCCAATATTTTTTATGTTATGTTAAAAATGACGTAGTAGCATATATTTTGACGTGTCTTATTAAATATTGTTTACCTATTGGTTCTTCCCGGATCTAAATGTACAAAGAAGGATGCTCAGTTCTGCTAAATGAGTAGAAATTTGAGAACTTTAACAATAAGTAAACTAACAAGAAGTAAAATATAATAGCAAAATACCAAAAAAACAGCAGCTTCTGAGTCAAAAACCAGTCTTACATCCGTGGCGACGTCTAAAGATCTTTTTATCGTTACATTGTAACCATTTTCTAAGCCACTAAAAAATCTGGACACAATATCCTCAACGGTACACGGATACGCTTCGTATAATTTCAACGGACGGACACTTTTAAAGAATTTTATAGGACTAACTTCACATGTTATAAGTAAAATCACTATCACTTTAAAAACTTTCATTACTTTTAGGCGGTGAGTAGAGAAAAAAGACTGAAATCACTACGTAACTGACATTTGTATACACTATTCTATGTCCAACTCTCCTTCTAGTACATTTGATATCTATTTTTAGGTTATAATAGGTTATTGAGTTCGCGAGATGACGACGCGCTTGTAACTGTTCTGTACCATCCACATACTTGTTGCTGCAAAGTCAGAGAAAACAGGTATTTTATAAAAATAACTTTATTTTTAATATATTGTTCTTATATATTCGACCTTTACAGTGTTATACTATTTTTTTTTAATATATAAATTAAATATTCGATTTGGTTGCAAATTTGTATATTAAATGAAATAATTGCTATAGCTTTACCATTTTTCTTGAGATCGACTTTGTAAATAAATTTAATGTAATAATTATTCCGTGTGATTGTAACGCGACGGTTGTGGGTTCGATCCCGACTCGAGAAAGTGGAATATTTATTTACGTTTATATTTCCATTTCTTCGCTCTGGTGTCGAGGTTAAGCGCGGCTTTGAGTTCTGGCACTCAACACGCAATGCCTCCAGAATTTGGGAGAAAGTGGGGAACAGAGTGGCTTACCCCAGGTTCTCTGTGTGCTGCTGATTGCACACAGTGAAGCTGATTAATTGATAATCAATTCTTGGTATTACCTACTAGATAGGCGAACATTAACGCCGGGGTTTGTCTAAGATAGTAAGATTACATTATCATCATGACCTCAGTATTCGAAAACTTACAGTAAGATTTGTATATAAATAATTGTACAATATGTATTCCAGTGTTATTCGTGTGTAACGTCCAGTTAATACTATACATATAACATTTACTAACCTAACCTCACCTACCTACATACGTTTATGCTAATTAATTACCTACGACACCTGCATCCGGGTTACCAATATACATAACATAACTAAAAATATTTTCAATATTGATATGCGATACTCATTTCTCGTATATACAATAGAGACGGAAGAAAATGTTAATTGAGTAGGTCAACTCAAGGTTAAAGATACAAAATTTAGTCATAATAGTAAAACGAAAAAAAAATAAAACAATTTTTTTTTGGTACTTATTTATCACGAGTCACGACGTCTTCAATCTTTTGCAAAAAAAATTTAGAACATTATTTTTTGTTTCATTATAACTGCAACATAAACAAGAATTACATGTTTTGAATCAAGCATATAAGGAAAACATATTATTTATCTTCAATTTTCGTCCTTAAGCCGAACGTTATAAGATCTATTTTCAATTGTATGTTCTTATTATCAGTAATTTCATTATCTCTGTATAGTTTTTTCTAAATACATATTTCCCGCATGATTGAATGAAAAAATAACAGATAATATATATTCTTTTACCGACTTTATGGTTTAGAAGAAAACAACGGAATCCTTATAGGATCCTGCTCCGTGAAACAAATTGGAGCGTCGTGGTTGGCTTCCAAGACGCCGTGTTTTGTCTTGGCTTGTTGAGTAAAAGCTTACTCCCTCTGGTAAAAGAGGGTAAGCTTTTACTCAATGGTATTGATATGGAGTATGTTTTTGGCTGCACTCGTAAATACAGCCCAATTATATTAATCAAATAATAGTTGCAGAGCTTGCCCAATAGAAATAAAGACCTAATATTGTATGTAAAAGTAATATAAGTGTTTTGTCTTATTACCAGAGCGGAGAAAAGATAATAATGTACTGCCCAGAGTGAAAATCAAGCCCACAACCGTGTTTACAGTTGATATGCTGCTGTGCGAACACGATATCAAAGATGCCAATCTTTATAAAGTTATAAGCTTAGTGCTAAGATAAATCTCTATAAATCTTGTTTTAGGTACTACCGCACTTTTGCTTCGTTAATTCGTAATCAAAACATCTCAAATTAGTAAATTAGTCATCCAGGTACACAATTGAAAAAAATAAACAGTTCAGGTACATAAAATTTTATTATCAAAAAAATTACAAAATATAAAATAACAAGTCTTATATGTGAGTCGATACAGTCGACACAGAAATGTTTGATAGACCAGGCTTAATACTTGGTTTGTTAGCTTCGAGCTCCTTCCTTTGTTTCTTTGGACCGAACAAAATTTTCTGTAGTTGACACGCTGGTGCTTCTACGAACAGATGAAGGGGTAGCGACCAGAGGTATGTTGTACACACTATACCGGCGAATAGCATTATCTGAAATTATTATTTTTCGTTGAAAATATGAGCTTTTTTTTAAGGTTTTTTAAGGTTTTAGTGGGCGTCAAGATCAGGCATGTGTTAAGAAACTTTCATAAACATTTAATTGTTTCTCTCTCACACTTGCAATTCTCAAAAGCAATATGAGATTTTATACTTTTCGCTGAAAATGCATTCCGAATGCCTGATTCCGATCTGATTGTGGATCTATTCAAATGAAGGCTTAATCCCGATAGGAACGGATTGAATTAAAAACAGCTTTGTGAAACGCCATTTTGGAATTCTATTCTTAGAGTTAAAGGATATTAGACAACATGAATTCAGTGAATTCAAGGAATTGCGTGTCGAGTGGCGGAACTCAACACAGCGCTTTGTTTAACTAGAGCATAAAAATAAAATTAAAAAAAAGCACTTACAGCAGTATAATCGGTAGCGTAAAACGATCGTCTCATTTGTCCTCCGTAAGTTCTGAGCACGGTCGCGTGCAATAGCATGGCGCAGTAAGACATCCTTCCGAGTGGCTGCAGAGGACCCCACTCTACTGCGCCCACGTATATTCCTGTAAATAAAAAAACAAATAGTATATTTGAAATAAGTACAAAATTTATACTAGTAATTGAGGCCAGTCGTGGTGCAGGGACAGAAACCGTGCTACCGTAAACATGAAAGGTTATAGGTTCGATTTCCATTCGAGGAAATCAAATATTTGGATGTAGAATGGAATTTCTTAATTATGATAGTTTGGGATACAGCGTTAGGTTTGAAAAAAACAAAAAAACGATCGTTCTTTCTTTGAATGACGAATGCGCTTATTTTAGGAACTGCTCGTTGTAATATACTGTATCAGTTGTCGGAGGATATAATTGTGTAATAGCATAGCGGGGTAGGCAGAGGGAACCTGGAAACCTAGTGGTAAGACACTCCGATCACCACTTTCCGCCGAATTCATGAGACATTGTGTGGTACTCACATCATCATCATCATCATCACGTATATTCATTCACATCATGTATATTCAGTAACAGTCTCTTTTATAAAATCGATGTGAATTAGTGTCAGAGCTTAAGTCTTAATCAAATAATATCCAAATACCCCACCGCACCGTTAGAATCCGGCATACCTCTCACGTTCCCTGCATTTCTATGCCATATTGTTATATTCGGTGTCAAATAGCTGAAAGCTTGACGAGTATTTCGTAAATTCCATAAGTTTAGGTGTTATTGACGAGATAAATTAAAATATATATTTTTTGTAAGGATGAATTTAATTTAAATTTATTAAATTTTAAATTTAATTTACATTGAGGCCATCTTGGCGCAGCGGCATAAGGGTGCCGCCCGTAAACGCAACGGTCGTGGGTTCGATTCAATAAGTTAAATAACTTATATATACAAATATTAAAATTTAAATTCACTATATTTCAAATAATCGGCAATATACTCAGTATGTTGTCGATTCATGGTTCCCCAATTCCCCAATTAATTCAAAACCAAAATTAGTTAAATCATTTCAGCTGTTCTCGAGATTTAGGGAGACTAACATACAGCAATTAAATAAGTTATATATAAGTATATATATAGATAGTAAATCTGAAAACCAACCCTATATTGCGAGAAATTTTATATTATCATTTAATAGCATCGACCATTTTATTACTACCCTGATCCCATCCGATATGAAAATCTCCAGCGATTTTTATTTTTACACCAGAATTCCTGATAATCCCTTTTATCTTTTGCAAGCGAATCAGACATTTGCGCTTAAACTTCAAGACGCTCGCAGTGAGTCACGTTAGGTAATATATAGGTGTAGGTAGGACAGAATGTGATCGAGAAAAACCAATTTTAATGCACGAATAAATACCAAAAGGTTTACGAAAACTCTTTGAATGTCCACTTTGCTTTTGAATCGATTCCTTTTCGGAAGCTGCTTTGAATTTTTCAATTTTACGTATACGAGATATTTGGGATAGAAAATGTAGGCAGAACTGTAGGGTAGGTTGAAGGATCCTGGGAACGTAGTGTCAAATCACTCCATTCCCATTAAGACAATTCTGTTTACCGAATGAATCAAAATATTAAAATATTTCATTTCCCCGAGTGGACATCGAACCCACAGTCATTACGTTTACAGTCGCACGTTTATGCCCCGAGCGTGACGTCCTCATTTATACTACATGTCTAAATATAATATAAATATTACATGACTTACTGTTACATCTATAGAAGTAGCCAATAACGAATACGCATATAGCGAGAGCAAAGAAATTCTGATTCAAACTGTTGAAGATAGCGGATTCAAATGCAGATGCTTCACGGTAATGTAGATCCCATCCCATTAGCACTGTCCCCATGGCGATTGGTATCGATATGAGGAATAGGAATTTCATCAGCTAAAATATAAATAAAAATAACATAAGATAGTATTAAAAAATATTATTTAATATTATATAATATTTTTGGAAATAATAGTATTAAACAAAAATAAAATGGTGGTGTAGTTTAATTTTAATATAAATAAATAATTGCGGTATGCTAAACTGTTCTTTGACTAAAACAACAGTAACAGTAATAGTTTATTATGCGACAGCTTGTAGGTTCGATTTCCATGCAAGGAAATTAAATATATAATATTTTCATTTCTTCACTGTAAGAACTACACAAAGGTCTGCGCAGAGTTTGACACTCAACACGTCATATTTGAAAAATGTATTGTGCGTGAAACGGAGTGTTTTTCACTAGATTCCCTCTACTCACCGTGCTATATAAGGGATACAGCATGAAGGTAAATAAAAAAAAATCATATATAAATTTTGAAATACTTATTCTCACCCAAGACTCCCCTAAATTCCACTTAGCAGTTTGCGCCTTATGATAGAACCAAGCTGTTAGCACACCCAAATGATAGCCCGCCCAGTTGCCCTGCGCCGACACGTAGGCATGGTAAAACGTATCGTTGTAACCGAATATATCTCTTATCGACCTAGGAATAAGGTTAAATTTGGTATATTAGATCTTAAATTACAATATCCGTAAGCTGCACGTCGGTGGTTTAGTTCGTGAGAATGTAACTAATAATACTTTGAATTTGATGATAGTGAATTCAAATCAAATAAGGGAAACTTAAATTTTATATTAGTGAGTCCTTGTATATCAAATTGGCGTTGTATCGTACTGGCTATTCACAAATTTCTCCTCTTCCAAATTCCAAATTCCGTTCCAAATTCAAATTTACACAGCTATTTATACTTGTGCTTGTATTTATTGTGTCACTTAGCTTATAAAATGAAATGCGCAGTGGCACCAGTGCAGTGGAAACTGTTCGAAGGGTTAATGAAGTATATGGCGGTTATGTCACAAAAGAAAACAAAGTGCGTTTTGCGTCCTGGAAATTTAGACTCAGGAATTGAGTGAAGCCAACCGGTAACGCGCGTCGTCTGATGCATTACATTACTTAACTGGCACAATAATGAAGGGTTTTTGAAAAGTGGCTCAACGCAATGGCTAGACCCTGGCAAGCCAGCCAAGCCAAATTTTTCAAAAAATCAACTTAAATTTAGAATTTTGGTAGCCAAAAAAAAAAACTACACAAAGACTCACTCAGGGAATATGCTGACTCGTATGGGTAATAGATTCATGAAGTAACTCTGCAGGAATGGTATGAGGAGGCTGAGGATCATCACTCCAGATAATATAGGGACACCCATTCTAGGCCACTTCCATATGACGAGCAGGACTATTAACGTCATAAAGAACAATTGGGTGTCTGTTCCTAGGTACCTAAAAAATATAATTCAATTAAAATAATTTTATTTCATATTATTTTTATATTCACTTTTTATGTAAACAAATGTCGTGTTTGATCGTCGTGAGATGCAGAAGCCAAGACAATACTGTAAATGTGACAGTTGTGAGTGAGTCTCACTCGGAGACATGAATTATTTATATTCCACACAACCTGTGTTCCCTCTGTCTACTCTTCTATATGGAATAAAATACTAAAGCAAAAACATAAAGTAATGTAAAAGTAAAACCTATTTATTATATCTATTCTTTATATAAATTAGTAAATGCTCTAAACATTATAGATATCTATAATGTTTATTTGGCAATTTAAACAAACTTGCTTAGTTTATTTTAATCGCACGGACGAAGCCATAGGTAAGCGTTAGTATTTAATAAATGCGAGCAGCGACTTACACTCTTAAAGTTGAAAATAAAACGTTATTAAAAAAGTTTACTTCATTACGAGCGAAGTCGCGGACCAACACTATTGCAATTTATTGGATCATTACCGCTATTATCTTATAAATCAAAAGAAAAATGACTTTAAAATCTAAGTAATACGGTCGACAATAGAATGAGGTAAAGTTTCAATTAATACAAGCTCTTAAATTCAATTTTGAAAGTCCCAGACTTAAAAAGGTACACATTGTACTCATTAGTGTTTAGTACTAATGAAGGATAATTAATTTTATTTTTGTTTTTGACTACCCTCCTTCTTAATTTACTGTTTTTGTTTTATCTATTTAATATTTGCGTGTGATTGTTGTGGGTTCGATTCCCACAAAGTGGGAATCGAACCTACAACAATCGAACTAATATACAATATCGAAAAACCATACATAATAGAGAGAAAGGATTTGGGAATATGGATATAGATTTACAATGATATCTGTCATGTTCAATAATATAAAATATTTTGATACGTACTAAATACTTAGCAATTTTACACCATTTTTTTTACCATCCTTTCCACTATATTCTCTATGGGGCACGGTAAAGGTAAACTAATGTCAAGACGCTTCGTTCCCCACGCTTCCCTATACTTCGTGCCATTGCGCGGTAAGCGGCAGGACTTAACGCCGCGCTTTGTCTTGTTATCATCAAATAATTTGTTTCGTAGAGTGGAAATCGAACTTACAACTACAATCGAACTTGAAATAAGCAACTTACCAAGCCTGAGGTAGACACAAATGTTCAAATGGGAATAGATTAGGCATCAATATGACCAACTGCCACCAGTTAGATCTGCACATGTCTCTCTCACGTCTTACTACAGCATCCCACATTGGTCCAGACCCCAGATGAGGGACCCATGTCATTGCTAGACCCATTACTACTAGCACTGCTGGCATTAACCTGGAAAAATATGGAAACTTTGTTTAATATATCCATAATGTAGTAATAAATATTACTATTGACTACATTGACACGCTGCTCCACCCGTGTTGGTCGATAGTAATAAATATAGTCCAGCACATGATAGAATATGCAGAGGAAGCCTAGAAACATAGTATTAATACTCTTACACTTCCCGTTACCCACTTCTGCCGAATTCTGAAGGCCTTGAGAGGTGAATGGGGGAACTCAACGCCGCGCTTTGCCGTGATATCATAATTTTTAATATTTAATTTCTTCTAGTGGGAATCGAACCCACAAATTGTCGTCTTTACATTCGTACTCTTGTACCCCTGCGCCACGACTGGCCTTAATCTCAGATGTTGTATCTACTTACATAATTATATCATGTAAATACAAAATAGAGGTACCTATGATATTTTAATAGCAATTTATTTATTTAACAACTTGCTTTGAATCATTACGTATTCGAAACGAAATATTTGCTCTAGAGTGAAACGTGAAATATTTGAATTTACAGTTAAACTGCAAGAATTTCACTGGAAAAGTTCTTAGTTCCTCGAAATTAAGAATATTTTCATTAATATAAAATAATTTGATCACATTTTTATGTTTTATTCTGCCTGTTTATGATATCAGTGGAATTTATGGTGGGCTCATGTTAGTAGCCTTATGTACTTAAGCATATTTCACTACAAAAAATTTACCGCCACTCAATACGAAACAAAAGAAATAATTTTATTTGACATATGCCTGATTTAAACTAAAAACATAGTCTAGGACTTTTAATATTCGAGTAATTTAAGGATAACCATCGAGTAACAAGTGCTCAGATAGAAACTAAATAGAAAATCATATTTAAATATTATTAAATTCTACAAAAACCAACATATATATCGTTGTATCCTGCATATTGCTAATCCACAAATCGTTTTTACCCTGCTAGTAAGCAAGTAAACCCAGAAACCTAGTGTTAAGATACTCCGTTCCGATTCATATACTTCAACTCTCCACTTTCGGTTTCGATAGTGTAGAAATAAAAATATTAAAAAATTCTTTAAAAATATTAAAAAATAATAATAATACTTATTACAATAGTTTTACCTGAACCATCTATTAACTATAGCCATGGGAACAGTTTTCAATGTGAACTGATGTGTTTCAGCGTACACCAGCATCTTATACGCCATAAGGAACCCACCCATCACGAAGAATATCTGCACTATAATACGCGCGTTGAATAGAAGTGACTTGAAGAAGTCGTCGTATGACTGAAACATTAAAAACGTATAAAATAATCTTCTTTTTTTTATCTTAACATATGTTCAGAAAAACG